>CANXYC011475583.1:0-73325 GCA_948193065.1 Aleurites moluccanus
TTTTTTTTATATATATATATATATATATATATATATATATATATATATATATATATATATATATATATAATTTTCTTTCTGTAATTTTAATAAAATTAAAAAAAAAAAAAAAAGATCAAATGATCAAATTTATTAATGAAATCAAAGTATATGCATTAACTAGTTAATTTCTCAAAAAATAGAAATGATTTAGTTAATTAAGTTAAATATCATAAATTAAACAATAATTTGATCATTATTTTTTTTAGTCCACATAGAGTTCAGAAACATATACAAACAGAGAAGTCGTTAAATGAAGGGATGAATTTTTAAGTTTCATTAACATTAGGGTACATTTGACCCATAAAAAATGAAAAGAAGCGATACATTTTCATAGTAAACATAAGGATTATATTTGAATATTATAGTATTCTAAATTGTAGTGTACAAAGATGGAAATGATTAAATACACTTAAAATTTTTTAAACATACTCATTCTACTACGTAAAAAAAAATAGTGAATTAAATTTAAGAAATTTAGAGTATATTTAACTACTTCCATAAAAATTAAGGTTATGACTTGAGTTTTTTACTTTTAAAGTAATATATTAATTCAAATGATAAGAAATAATATCATAGAAAAATAAAGAAGATTATTATCCCAAATAATAAGATTTGATATAGAACCTAACACCCTTGCTAAACAGAGAGCAACTTGATTTGCAGACATTTTCACAAATTAAATTTCAGCATTCTAAAATGAAATTAACAACATCTATATAATAAAATTTGATTTAATAGATTAAATTCATAGAGTCTTAAATTGTGTCAAATTACGAGAAACACGCTCAACTCGATGACGATCTGTCACGATTCTACTTCATAATCTTTATATGAGTATGATGTGTATCACCTAAATTATAAATTTGATTCAAAATAATATTGAGAACAAAACACATAAAAATCTAAACTCTCACATAAAAGAGACATAAAAAACTCTCAAGGTCAAGATTTGAGAGATAACAAATCATAATCTACCCATAAAATAATAGATCTGAAACTTATTTAAAACAACAAAATAAAAACCCTAAAATTTGAGAACCAAAATCAGAATCCACTTAAAATAAAGTAGATATAAACTTTAACAAACAAAAAAACGAAGAAAAAAAAATGAGGGAGACCAATGTCTGGCCAAAATGGCCAGAAATAACTTCTACTAATACTATGAAATAAAGAGATTAATTTCATTCATGATATTTCAACTTATAGTTTGCGCACATTATGGTGTTCCTTCTTCAAAATGTTATTTAAAAATACTCCAACTTAGGGTGATAGTCACTTTAAAATACTTCAGTCTATAATTTTTTAACGGCAATCACACATGGCAGCCCAACTCATCTTTTTTCATAATTTTTTTTCCACATCAGATTTCCACTATTGAAGTGAAAATCAAGTATGTGTGGGCTTCAAAACTCTTTTGTACCTTAACGCTTCTTGGCCTCTTCCCTTCTATCTCTTCACCCTCTCTCTGTTGTGATGGTGATGACTATTTCAATTTTTCCACCCCTTTTTTTTTTAATTTTAAAATTATTCTTTTGCATTTGCGAGATGTAAGCACGATACATACTTGTTGTATGTTGATCAATTGAAACAAAGATGCGTTGATCTGTTCAAAGAAGGAAGTATAGCTATGGGGCAATTGGCTGTTGATGGTCTATGTGAATTGGTTGGTAAAGTAATTGGATTATCGGATCCAGTTTCCACATACCATGTTAAACTATCATTTTTTGGGGTATTGGATAGCTATTTCCTATTGTCCCCATTCATCGATTATATCAGAGGCCAACAGTGAGAGGTATTTTATCCGATTTAATGTGTGACAGTGATGGAAAAATTGATAAGTTCATAGGCGGAGAGCCTAGCTTACTGTTGCATGAGATTGAATGGGGTGGACAATATTACTTGGAGATGTTTTTGGACGGGGCTTATAAAGAGGCCTCAGTGGAGTTCACAACTAGTTCGGTGGACAAGTTTTGTGCAGGTTTTGCAGAGTAATGGACCTCATAGCTTTGAGGTGAGACTCGCGGTGTTTGGCCCATCTTGTGGTGATGTAGCACAAGCCTAAGCTTATGTTCGAGAGCATCGCAAGCTTTATAGGTGAAGACTGACTTAGTGTGGTGGAGCTCAGGGAAAAAAGGACTTAAAAGTACCAGTCTCACCACCAGAAGACTTGAAAATAGCTTTAAGGGCAGTGGTGACGGTGCTGGTAGTAAGGATAGAGGGTTCGTGGGAAGAAGAAATGGATCTAGAGGATAAAGAGAGATCAAGCATGGTGAGGCACTTGTATAGGCAAGAGGGGCAAAAGCTGGTGAAATGTACTTTGGGATGACGGTCACAAGAGGTAGAAAGAGGGTGAGGTTGTGGCGGTTGCGATGGCTGAAGTTGTGATGGTTCGGTTGTGGACTTTACTGTTGGATAAGTGAACGCGAGCTCAGTCTACTAGTGTATAGTAGAAGGAATGACCCAAATTCTTATGGAGGTGATTGTCGTCGATGTGAACAACGATGTCATGCCTGCGTGATATTTCCTAATTGTACTAGCAAAACTAACTCAATTTTATTTAGTTTCTCTCTCTAAAACTCTATCGCAATCCTCCATTTCTCTTTCTAAAAACTCAACTTTTATCTTTCAGTTGGCATATGTTTTATTTAAGTAGTTATTGTCTGATGTGGAAAAAAAAATTGTGAAAAAAGATGAGTTAGGCTGCCACGTGTGACTGCCATTAAAAAATTGGACGAATTATAGACAAAAATATTTTAAAGTGACTGTCACCCTAAGTTGGAATATTTTTAAATGACGTTTTGAAGATGGAGCACAATGATGCGCACGAGTCATAAGTTGAAATATCATAAATGAAATTAATCCAAAATAAAGTGGCAGAGGAGAGAAAAGTTTGCTTTGGGAGAGAGATTTTTTAAGAAGGCGGTTTTTCTTTCTTCTTCTTACATATATATATATTTTGAGTCATTTTTTAAATATTGCATTTGAATTATTTTATGTTTTTTCTAATAAATCTTTCAGTTATTTCTAATAAATGATAGTTTGACAAAAATTAAAAATTTTAATTTTTGTAAGGTGTGATTTGCTAAGCTTTATGTAATGGAAAAGTAGTTTGTTAAGAATAATTCCAACCATAATGCCAAACACATAATAAACTTTTTAAATATACGTTTCTAATTAATTCGTCTTTGAATTCTTGTGTGACTGTATAATTTTAACTACTCTTTTTCAAGCAAGAGTCTAATATATTTATATATGTGTGCATATTAAACTTAAGTAATTATACCATATAAACGAAAATATTAGAGTTATTTTTAAATCGCAGTGTAGTAACTATTATGTTTTTTAAACATTACTCTTATATATATATTTATAAATTCATAAGATTTTTTTATATTATAAAAGGTATAAGACTAATCATACTTATTCAGAAATTCAACAGAGTTTTATATCATTGAGCTAACTCTTTTGATTAGTAATTATTATATTTTTAAACATTCATTCTCTATTTTTAAAATATTATTACAATGGGATCTTTAGATAATCCAAGGATTGACTTAGTTTGCTCTGCACTGCATCTTGTTAATTAGAGTTCAATTAGATTGTAAGAAAAGATTTTCACTTTTATGAATTTATAGTTTTAGTGTATCAAAGAAATAAATTTAATATCATATGTGATAAATTACACATAATATCGCCTCATTGGATTCTGATGTGCATGTATCGTTTTTCAGGTTTTTTTTTTTTTTTTTTTTTTTTAATATTGAAAAGAGAGAATAGATTCTAAGTGTACTGGTCAATAAAATTTTTACTTATCATTAAGTTAAATTTTAATGTGCAGTTTTTTTTTTTTTGAATCAATATATTTAAATTTAGTAAATTAAAAAAAAAATTAAAGGATATCATTGAAATAAGAATTACACATTATTTAAACATTAAAAAATTTATAATTTTTGTTATCATATATTCAATCAGAGTTAATTTGAAATTTAGGTTTATGGGCTAACCGCTAAAAAGTCTCAGAATGCAAAGCCCACCTTCTCTCCCGCTTAGGGATGACAATGGGACGGGGCGGAGGCGGGGGAACTATCCCATCCCCATCCCCGTCTTAGCGGGGAATCCCTATCCCTGTCTCCGTTTCATATACGGGGATAATTTAGTCCCCATCCTCATCCCCATGGGAATCTCCATCCCCGTAGAGATCCTCGTTCCCGTGGAGATCCCGTTCCCCGCTTAAATTTTGTATTACTAAATTTGTTTATATTTATAAAATTCATAAATAATAGCTAAAAATATTAAAAAATTTATTTAGAAAATATTAATAAATTCAAACACACAAAACATCAACTAAATATAATTAAAATACAAATATTTTAATATATCAAAAATATTCAGTAATATTTTTTAATAAAATATTAAAAATTCAACATATATTAAAATACGAGTACTTAAATAAATTTAATCTAATAAATACTTTTAATAAACTCTAATAACCTCATAAGAATTATTTATTGAACAAAATATTCCTTATATATATATATATATATATATATATATATATATATATATATTATTAATTAATATAATTTTATATAAGAAATAATTAAATAAATATAATAATTAATTAAGTATAATAACAAGTCTTTAAGAGATGGAGAATACACGCCCGTTCCAGCTCCATCCTCGCTAATCCTCATCTTCACCTCCCATGAAAAGCTAAATCAAAAAATTTTCACCACATTCGTGACAATTCCCTGCAGGGATCCCCACTCAATTCTCATCCCAGCTCCCGCTCTCCAAAACCTAAAAAGCGCATAAATATTTTCAACTTTCAACATCTCTAACTGTTCATTTCTGTCTACCCAAATCAAACCGTCCACGCCATCAATCCGCGTCTCTTCAAAACCAACCAATCGCCTCTCACCGCTTCTCTCTATATAAACAATCGCAATCTATTGCCAAATCCAATTCGCTCTTTTTCAAATTTCATAAAATCTCTATTCTGAAAATACCTAATGGCACCAAAGGCAGAGAAGAAACCAGCAGAGAAGAAACCGGCAGCGGCGGAGAAAGCGCCGGCGGAGAAGAAGCCCAGAGCAGAGAAGAAACTGCCGAAAGAAGGCGGCGATAAGAAGAAGAAGAAGGCAAAGAAGAGCGTAGAGACGTACAAGATATACATATTCAAGGTTTTGAAGCAGGTTCATCCTGATATTGGGATCTCAAGCAAGGCTATGGGGATCATGAACAGCTTTATCAATGATATTTTTGAGAAGCTTGCTCAAGAATCTTCGAGACTTGCTAGGTACAACAAGAAGCCAACCATTACTTCTCGCGAGATCCAGACTGCTGTTAGACTTGTTCTACCTGGAGAACTCGCTAAGCACGCTGTTTCTGAAGGGACTAAGGCTGTTACGAAGTTTACTAGCTCTTGAAGTTAGGGTTTTAGAATGATTATAGTTGTTGGGATTTTGGGACTAAGTTTTTTTTTTTTAACCTTTTTAATGAAATTTGATATTAGTTTCTTTGTTTGGCTTTAAAATTAATTGGAGATTGATTTTCCGAAGCTTCAAATTTTCTATTGTCTCAATATTTTGGTTCGTGTGATTGTTACTTAAAAACACACCGACATTGCAGCAGAGGCCAGGCTCAGTCAATAATAAAACTGGGAAAGAAATTTCTTTATCTTCTGTTTCTATTAATTCTTGACAATCTTTTATATTTGAGTTGATTGCATCCCTTGTAAACCTTCTCACTCCGCTAGTAGGACTCAAATCTACAACTAACATTATCACCCCCTTGAATGTTAAATCCAAAAAAGGCTATCAGATTAGATAAATCCAGAACTCTCATTTGAGAAAAAACCACCTTCCCCAGCTTATTTGACCCTTTCCAACAATAAGTTCGGCTTAAATATATGAAAATTCTGCAAAGTAGATTGTAATTGTGATTGGCAAAAGGGCCCTGAAGTGAAAAGAATTTTCTAACCAAAAACATTTTATTTACGGAAGAATGAAGAATTGAGGTGCCATTTGTTGTTCCAATTATACATTGCAATAACAGTCCATATATATAATCAGAAAAACTGCAACAATTGGACACTCTAAAGATAAGATTCCGAGGAGCCATCACCTAATTGGCGGTCACTCCCTTCCCCTCCCCTCTCCATCACTCAATCTATTCAAACTTCAATTATTATTTTTTTCTTTTTCCACCACTTTACAGTATGGAGTATGCTCGGATCACTTCAACTATCGGTGCTCGACACAATGGACACTTTCCACCTCCACGAACTAATTCATTTGCACATTTTGAACAAGTGCACATGTGACCACATCTGCAAAATGTACAGTTTGAAAAATGTAATCAAGAAAGCAAAATATTAAATTAATAATCCCAAGGCATGGAGACAGTATGACATTTTGGCCATCCCATGTAGATCAAAAGAAAATGTTGCAGCATAAAGGAAGGATACCTGTACAATAAGGAATCAATATGGCTGTCACAACATACGCAACATGTTCCTTTCTTTACATGACCCCATTTAGATCCATCCTCAGATGTCTCAGCACCCAACCCTGTAAAATTATGCATGTTAAAAGTCAATGACCAAATATAGAAAAGCAAAAAATCAAGACTAAAAGGAACATTATGGTTAAATGAATTGACAATGGTGGGAGCCACATTCAATCTCCAAATAATTGTTCTGCCATACAGAGATGGATGGCACTGAAAGTGAATGCAAACCTTTTTCACCAGCTGATCGATTCAGAGCAGCAGAAACTTCCTGTCTGACAGACCGCTGTAACTCAAGTTGCATATCCATGCAGGCCTCTAACATCCTCTGCATGTGGCTCATTCCTTGCTGAAGTCTTCCCATGTCTGCTCTCAAGTCATTAATCATCTCCCACTCCTGTGCCAGATCAGCATCCACATTCAGATTATAGAATTTACACATTACTAAATGTAGATTTAAAGATTAGCAAACTATAGAAAAAACAAATTGGATGTTAATATGCAAAATTTAACATTATAAACAAGTCTTGCGATACAAGAATAGCAAGTCAACGAGTCTCAGAGCACCCTTACAATATTTCTTAGTTAAATAATGAATGGAAATACATTACAACCATATTCAAATTATTCCAACCATATTCCATAGAAATACATTGAAGAAAATGGGATTTTATTGAAAAATAATAACAATTATAATAAAGAAGAAAAGAAAGTGAAAGGAGTTAAGTCATCATGTGTCTGCACACTAGTGGCTGCATGTGCATATAAGTGTTTGTGCGCATGTATGCATGCAAGAGAGAGAGATTCATAAATCACGCACCACAGTTTCAAGTTTATTCAATGCTTCTAATTTTCAGGTTTTGTATCTCGAAACAATAGGGTTCAAGAAAATTAAAGCTACTTGGATTTTGGAAAAGCATTTGCCCTAATAACTATGACATAATACCTGACCAAAATTCAATAAAGAACCAAAAGGAGAGAGAAACATATTATCAGTAGGTGAAACCCACTAACTTGTCCTGATCTTTAGGTGAAAAGATGACTCACAAGTTCTGATCGATGCATGCTATGCCGAGACCAGCTTGTGTGATGCAAATCCTGGTGCCAAAGTGGCTGAGGTGGGGGCACAGGTGGAGAGGGCAGAACCAATGAAGGTCTGTTCATAGCATCACGCTGATCCTCATTTTGTTCATCTCTCTGCTCCTCATCTCTCTCTGGTGATGTCGGAGTTGGGGTTGGCAAGTTTCTGTGCAGATCCCAGTCAATGGGAGCACGACCTTGCCTTTCCACATATGACTGTATCAAGTGGTCCAGACTTTCACGGAAACCACTGCGAAGAAGATTGGATACACTTCTCCTACAAGAAAAAGAAAAAATTTCATCATTTTAGACATCTAAGTGAAGTATTATGAAGCTAAAGACACAGAGATCATCCAGTATAATAAATACCTGCTAAGAAGTTCCCTTAGCTCCATACTATATACATTATCATCATCAGGTGGGAGAAATCTATTAAATCTTCGCATTGGAACAGTACGACGCGTTCTTGGAGGATCAGATGCCCCCTCTGTCCAATTTTCGACAGCCTCTCGAGTGCCATTCTCATGCCAAACCCCCTGCGTTTCTTGTGGATAACTTTGTTCACTAGGTACATTTCCAGGTGTTTCCTGGGGCCAGTCATTAACAGAATTCTCTGGCCAATTCCCATCCATAGGTTCAGCATCACCATTTCTCCATTCATTGAACTGACTATAGTCAGACTGTTGCCAGTTTCGCCCCTCATCATTTGTAATTTGTCCCTGCCAACCCTCTCCTTGATTACTGGTTTCTTGCCAATTCATGTTATTGGCAGTTATGTTGCTTTGTGAGCTGTCTGTTGGATCAGACTGCCGATGGATGTCAATGTCTTGATTCCTAGGCTGTGATTGCTCATTGTCTTCATGTTGGATATCCAATGAAGTGTTTGTTTGACTTCGATCATTTTGAATATCATTGACATCACCTTCAGGTGTGCTATCAGTTTGGCCATTTACTTGGCCACGAACAATAGTTTCCAACCTAGAGCGGAACCCTTCCCTGAGAGAGAGAAATGAATGGGGCATCATCAGGACAGTCAATAATTTAGTAACAGTGATTCAAAACAAGCAAATGACCATTAAACATAACTAATAAAGTAATATGATGCAATGAGAAAAAGAAGCCAAATGCAACATTACATAAAATCATGTTGAATAATGGAAGACAACTGTGATTATTGTCCAGTTCATTATGTTGTGTTTTTGAGATTTACATATGTGACAAGTTTGTATCAGCTATAAACTGGATGTCAACAGATTGACGTCTGGATTTGTCTTTTAAGATGCATCAGTTAGCGAGTGGGTGCACAATTTTGACACTGTTGTAGACTTCTTTGGCCATGAAGAATCAAAATGGACAAGCCAATCTCAAAATGCTACATAATTTGTGATAGAATCCAGCAGTAGCATATGCACATTTAGATTATATTTTGCACAACAGAACTTTCACCCTATCTCCCTTCCACGATGTTCATATTTTGGCAAAGCTGATAATAAGAAATGAATTTAAGATCCCTTAATAGGGCTGTGTTGTGACAGATTCACCTCCAGAGTTATATTAATTTCTCATTTTTTACTTATTCCAAAACCATACACTCCCCCCTGCCTCTCAAAAAGAAAAGTTTAAGAAATTGCCACGCGTTGCTAACACAGCATGCAATCAGTATGAGTAGTACAATTTGCAAGGGGGCAATCTAATGCATACATTCTAAAGGCAGAAATCACTAACAATAGAATCCAAGAAAGCACAACAGTAAAGCATTTGAACAAAGAATGACAAGTGTATTCAAAAGCGTTATGAATAAAAGAAAAATGTATACCTTAAGCCAGAAACAGTGTGACGTTGTCTTAATTGAACCAGTTCACTTGCAGCCATTGAAGGTGGTCTCTCCTCTTCAACAGGTCTTTCATTTCGCAAAAATCTACCTCTCAGTAATGACTGGAAAAGCATTATATTTTAGTACACCAATGATTGTATATGAAAAACAAAACCTCACCATGATATATAGGGGAAAAATATTAAAGAGCAGAAGGGAAAATTTTCAGCCACTTCAAATGCAATTCTAAAATATTATGATTTACTCTGTTGAATATAAAGTTTTCCACTATAAACCTGAAGCAATAAAGCCTAAACTCGCTTCAGCTTGAAGATAAGAGATTTCAGCCACTGGGAGGGGGATATAGAAGTCCCTGTATATTGAATAAGTTATCATAGAACTATAACTATAATTTCTAGTCTTTACATCTACCCAAAAAAAAAAGAAACCAAAATTTGAAGTTGTGCAACAACATACTGAATTTTCCAGCATGATCAATGTGATATTATCACAAGTTACTATAGCCATGGGACTAATGACAGCAGAACACATGCAGGGAAAAAGAATACATCAACTACTAACAGGATAGGCAATTCCCTCAAGGAAAAAAAATAACAACAAAATTCAACCCAGTAGTGTGTATGAGCAAAAGAAGAAAAATTAAATCCTTGAAAATGATCTGATAACCCCCAATTTTTCATTTAGAAAAAAAATAAAATAAATCAAACTTATAAGCTGCAAAGGCAAAAACTGCAAGTATAGTTCTTGGGAACAACTGAATTGCTAAGAATAAAGTGGAACTACCTGAGGTTAATCCTGTAACAGAAATGTTACACATCCATTATGCATAAACTTGAGGTCAAATCCTATTCAATATTCCTATGAACATAATTAATTAAGGGAGAAAATGTATACCCAGATGATTATACCCAAAAACAGGTTTAAAAAGCCCAATATACCACTAAGTGAAATCCAATTATGTGAAGAATGTCCCTTATTTCTCCTCCTGGTATGGGTATACAGGACTCTATGATCCAAATATCCTGTATAACTTTATCAGTTGAAGGATTCCTCACAAACAATTTGTCCAACTTCAGCAAATAAACACTGTGTATAGACAAGAGTATATTATTGACATCAGAAAAATAAATAGACAAGCATATCGTACAAAATGAAAGTTTATTCTAAAATAGCCTATGTAGTTCATAGTGATGCATTTCAATTATCAGGGACCAGAGAATGGCAGGAAATGCTACCATGAATAAAAACACTATGTCAAAGAACCAACCTGAATGCGGTTACGATGAGCAAAATCAGAGACAGCACGATGCTCCAACAATCCCTGAAGTTCCCTCTGTCTTTCCCGCTCAATCCTCACAAGTAGATCAAGTATAGCTTGTCTGCCACGCAGCCTCAGCATGTCTCGACGAATATGCTCTGGTTGCCCTTCATCATGATCTGCAGCTGATCCATCACGAACTCTGTCGACTTGTGCATCCAGTCCAGCAGCCTGATCTTCCCTCCGTCCCCCACGACCTCCTCGATGCTGACTTGTCATCTGCACCCACTCCCTAACAATTCTAACCCTTTCACGCTCTGTTTCACCAAGCCACTCCCCTCTAGTACTGCCGTTCCTTTGGGACACATTAGATGTATGATCACTAATACCACTCTCCATCCATCCCCGGACAATCTGCCTCACCCTCTCCCTCTCAACGTCGCCAAGATCAGGAGATTGCTCCCTACTAGACTCATTATTATCCCCACGCTCATTTTGTGACCCTAGATGCTCATGTGACCAAGGTCCAAAATCATTCTCACTCTCACTTGCATCTCCCAAACTTCCCTGATTATCACTGCCCCGACTCTCTGACATGTTCGTACCTGACATGTTCGTATTAGAATCCACATTCCTTTGCTGTCTCAATCTCTCCCTCACTCTCCCCCGTGCCCTATTCAACAAATGTTCATCCTCCAACTCCCGCCACATTTGCAAAATTGCAGAAGCCTGAGTGCTAGGCCTTTCAACTGCCCCCTGTCTTCTCGAAGTGGGGGACTGCGACTCCCTCAAAAACGAGGAATCGAGCATGGAAACTGTATGCAAACCTGCAAGTGCCATCAATTCTGATTCCCGATTCCTCCTTTCAATAGTGGTTATCATTTCCTGCGCATGGCGAGCTGCCCATCGGCTTAAAATGCGAGAGTGGCGCCTCCTGGCTGCCGATGACTCAGCCAAATCATCACCTTCTAGATCAGACCTACGTCTCCTGCGGACAAGCTGATCCCCTTCATCATCCTCATCATCAGGGTCACGTGTGGAGCTACATGATGCAAATGACATACAATCATCCAAGTGTCCACGCATCAATTCCTCCAATCCCCGCTCAAATTCAGTGCGAGGATCATCTGTTGATTCAGGTTTTTGTTGTAAAGGTTGAAAATCAGTCATCCTCCTCACACAATCCCTACCCCCACCTCACACCACCACCACCTATAAATTGATAATAATAATAATCATCCTTTAATTTCACAAAATACACATAAAGACCCAATAATCCCTCAATAATCCAAAAAAATAAATAAATAATAAATCTCTTAAAAATCGAAACCGAACCCTAAATTCAGTTTCAAACAAACACCAAAAACTGTAAAAAATAAAAATAAAAAAAAAAATGGGGGAAAACTATGCGCTAATTGAAGATTCTAATCGATAAGAGCCTCAATTCATATCACCTGATAACATTTACAAAAGTCAAAAATTAAACAAAAACATAAACAATTTGACCATTTAAAAAGAAAAAAAAAAATTATATAAAAAAATTAAAAAAACAATGGTGAAAGAGACATAACTATGAAAGACATACCTATGAAATATGAAACTGTGTGTGTGTCTCTCTCTCTCTATATATATATATATTAAGAAATGCGTTTCAGTTTCTGTAATGGGGCGAAAGTGTGAAAGAGAGAGATACCAATACCCTAAATTTATTTTCTGTACAGAAAGAAAGAAAAGAGAGAAAGAGAAAGAAAATGTGAAGTGTAAAGAGAAAAATTGTTGAAGAAGAAGAAGAAGAGATCATTTAACAAAATTATAATGCAATTTATAAAATATATAATTTTATTTTTTATTATTTTATTAATTTTTTATCGTATTTTTTATTTACAGAAATTTTTTTATGAAAGGACAACGGATCTAACGATGCGTGACACGTAGGCTTCTTCTTTTTTTTCCTTAAATTTTTATATTTTTTATGGTCAATTACCTCTTGCCACGTCACTTTGACACGTGGGTTTTTCTTTTCATTGGATTAAATTTTTTTTAGGGTTGATGTCTTAACGGTTAAACACTTGACTGGGTCCCTATTTTTTTTTACCTATCCTATTATGGTATGAAAATACATATGATTATATTATTTATTTTTAAAATAAATGTAATTTATTTAGCTTCTATTTATTTATTTTGCATAAGATATGTAAATTACATTATTTTATTATATAATCAAATATTACTTAAATAATTAAAATTTTATGATTATATTTTCACAGAAAAAGTAATTTAAAGATTAAAGTGAATTTAGATCATTATAATAAATAAAAAAATTTATTAATATATAAAAAAATTTCACTTTTCATTGTTATCTCTATATTTTTCAGTTAATTTTTAATTTTCATTTCATTCAATAATCATTTAATTAATTTATTTATTTATGATTAATTTTTTAATTTTATTTATATATAAATATATATAATTATTTAGAACTCACAAATATAATTAATAGTAATTTTTTTTTTACTAAAACAATTAAAAAGGTTGGATAATTCCATAGGCACATTCTCCCATCATCTCACGTTTTATAAAATATCTAATACATCAAACAATTTTTTTGAGTTTTAGTATATAAAACAGACAAATAAGAAAATTATATTATTGAATGATGAGGGCATAATAGGAATAATGGGTTTGTGATAAGACTAATCCAATTATTGGGTTTGATATTGATAATTAAAATAAGTTGTTAATTTGTTAACTATGATTTAAAAAATTCATAGACTTGAACCCTTTATTTAGAACATAAATATTCAAAGTTTATAACCAAGGAAAAAGAAATACAAATTAAATTATTTTAAATGAGGCATCTTTTGACTCCATAGAATTAAGTCAATATAATTTATTTATTTCTTATTGGAGGAATGTAGAGCAGTAGATGGAGACTACAAGGCAATATTATAATAATAATAATAATAATAATAATAGTTAAACGCTAGCTTTCAAAAGTTAAATAAAATAGTCACAAAAAATTATATTAAAAACCATTCAAAAAATAGATATTTTATTAATAAATACAAAAATAAGAAATTATAGTTCACAAACATATTCACTTAGCAAAAGTAAAGAAAAAAAAAAGAAATTACAAGAATAAATTAAATTTTAATTTTCTTAAGAGATTTTTTTTTTTTGCATTTCGAATATTATTTTTTATTATTTAATTACACTATTTTTTTCTTTTTCTTTTTTTTTCCAAAATAAAACAAAGTAAGAACAAGCCAACTAACCAAAAGAAGCATAATAGAGATCATATTTGTATTGTGAATGTGTTTATAGCTCACCAAAACTTTATATGAAATGCATGTCCTAACTAACAGGGAAATGTATTAGACATTTTCATATATATGGAGGACCACTGCCTTCATTGGCAAATGAATTATATATATATATAGTCTAAATTCATATAAATAAGAGTTGAAAATTTGTGTAAATTAATTAATATATAAATCTAGTCATTTTCCAAAGCAAAAAATTCAAGATATTGGGAAGTCATAATCATAGCAACTCTCCATACCTAATTATGTTGAGAAAAACACCTCCAATTTATAAGATATCATAAACAAAAGAAACTTTCTTTATATATCATATTCTCAATCTTTCATGAAGTTTAAATTTTGAATTTTATTCAATTTAATTTATTTGATGCAAAATTATACGTAATTTTTTTTAATTATGATTATACGTAAATATAAATATAAATTATACTTATATCGATTATTCTTAGTAAAATATATCATATAGTAGATTAAACTTGAGAAACTATATCAAATTATAAAATATGCTTATATTACTATGATTTTATAATTAGAATTCAAACCCATAAGATAATGGGTGATTCAATTACTAATTAGACTAATTTTGATCAAATCAAAATTTCTGTTGCATATAAAGTAGCAAAATAAAGTGTGCAGTTTAAAAAAATTGGTAAAAGAAATCCACCTATTCCACTTTTTATAGTAATATTTTTTACTATTACATGTAATTTGTGAAGAAAGTAAATTTTAATAAAGCAAGATAAGTGTATATGATCATGACATGACCCAAAACATAAACATTCAAAAGGAATTTGATTGCTCTAAGAAAAAAAAGGGTTTTTCCAACCCTCAATTTCAACTCTCATAATTAAAAGTGATAACCTTAATCCCACAAAATTTAAACAATAATTTAACTAGAAAAAAGGTGAGACACTAAACTATGGATGGGTAATATTGGTATAACTCTAAATTGAAGGGCATGTACAATAACTTGGGACAGTGTCCTAATTCCAAATGGCAAAAAACCTCAAAGTTATAGTTTGTTACTTTTATATTGATTTTATGTGTTTTTTTTTTTTTTTTATGTTAATTATTTTATTTATTTAACAATTAATTCTATTTATTGTTTATGTATTAATAAAAAATTTATTAAAAATAAAATATTATACATTAAAAAATCATATATATATTCACCCATTCGAAATTTTTCTAATTTATGTGCAATGCATATATAAGAAATGTTAATATTTATAAAAAATAATAAAATTTAAAATTACTATATTTTCCATTATTAAACTTTTATTTTAAAGTTTGAAATTCATATTTTCAATTTTTACATTCATATTTTATTTTTTATATGAATTCCACATCAATATTTATAAAACTACAATAAAATTCATAGTGTGGACATGTTAGACCCTAATTGATTGGAAGAATTAAACCAAAAACTGGTTTAACAATGGAATCAAACCAATCCATTTTAATTTATATTTTTTAGATTAAAAGCTATTTAAAAAATAAAATATATGATTTTTTTTTTAATTTTTTTAGTAATTGACAGTATAATCTAATTAAGAATGTGAATTAATTAACTTTCAGGAAAGTTTGTGAATAACTTTGAGCAAAGTGTATGGCATAAGGAATATTTATGAAATTCTTGTATTTGCATTTTATATGGTTAGAATTTATAAAGAGAATATAAATATTAGTAATTTTTTTTTTTATCTTCGTTATGATTAAGAAGATAAAATAATCTAAGATAAATTTTATTTACATCATCAATTAATTTCGAGTAAAAAAATAAAAATTGTGTAACTTATGAAAGTTACAATTTGCCCTCCATCCTTTCAATTATTAATGTTGAAATTTTAGTAATTTTTTTAAATATAGCAGGATAATTTGGGGAAAATATTCATCTGTTGTGTCATGTGGGTCTCACACTATAGACATTATTGACATTTCACAAGTCAATTGGCCTACATTTAGTTAAAAACTACAGTTTACTTTTGGCACACACTTTTTTTTCTTTCACACACTTTGAGATTTAATTTCAGTCATCCTACGGTTTAAAAACTCACCGGTAAAGGTTAAAAAAAAATATTTGAAAATTAAATCCAATTAAATTTAATATAATTGGTTTAATTTAAATTTTAAATTGATTTAATTTATTTTTTATAAATTTTGATTTATTTAATTTATATTCGGTTTTTCTTCAAATGAAAAAAATTGAAATAGTTAAATAATTAAAATGAAATATATTAATTCGATTAATTTCATAAAGATTTTGATTAGATTTGATTTAATTCAAAATTCAATTTAATTGAGTTTTTAAAAATTTTAATTTGATTAATTTAATTATTTAAATTTTTAATTTGATTTGAAATAAATCAGTCATTTGTTCAATCGTGTCCACGGATATAATGTTTCATTATAATTATAAAAAATTAAGAATAAAATTAGAAAAATTAATTATGAATGAATGAAGAAAATTTTTATATGTAAAAAATTTAAATTTAGGTGAATCAAATAATTTTTTTTTATAAATTAATAATTTTTTTTTTTTAACTGAGCGGCTACAGCCCTCTGGCCATGCAAAGAACGACCTTTTTTTTTTTTTTTTTTGGTTGAGAGGAAGGAATATTCAGGCCCTTGTCTGAGTTCTACTCTTACTTCCAATGCGTGTTTGGGTGTGTTTTGACAGCCCTTTTCAATGGCGCTGATGTTGAGAATATATTTTGAATATACACTGAAAGATGGCCGTGTCTATTTTGGGTAAATCAAACAGTCCTTCCCTAGAATATTATTATATTATTCATCTTTTTAACTGACCCATGTTGGTAGCAATTTCTCATGATTCAAGTCTTTAATTGACCATGTTTGGCAGTTAGTATATTGCCAGCACATCAACCTCTTTTTCCTTTTTCTTTCTAATTTATTTAATAGTGAAAATTATTTATCCATGTGAACATCACTTTATAGTCATACTTTGAATCAATTTGCATGAAATTCTTTTCTTTGATATAATAGTTAGCTAATGATATGATTATAAATATTTCAATTATTCGTCTGATAAAAATTTAAATTTTAAATTTAAATTTGATTTAAATAATTAATAAAATTTATTTTTTTAAAATTTTAATATTTCAAATATACTTTTTTATTTAATATTTCAAATTTATTATTTTTATTTTTAATATAAAATTCTCATTCTTTAAAAAAAAATTAAATTCATTACACTCTTCAAATAATAAATTTATAGATTTATAAATTTTAAATCATATATTTAAAATATGAAATTGAAAATCAAAATTTCAAATTCGTATATCTAAATGCAATCTAAATTTATTCTTTTATTGTAAGTCTTATACTCAAATTTTGTCGCTATAAACTGTTTTGTAATTATTTATTTTTTAAGGTATTAGATTTATTTAAAATAAATATGAAATTTTTAAATATTTTAATATTTAGGTGATTAATTTAAAATATTATTTTAAAATTAAAAAAAATTATGCATGATAATTTTTTTAAAATAAAATTTTTAAAATAAAATTTATATCCAATCACCTTCTTTGATATCAATGAATGATATATATATATATATAAATATATATATTATGTGATACACTTTTGCCCCTTATTTGTTTATGGCATGATATAAGTCAAAACTACAATTAAAACCATCTTTTAGTGATTGGAGAACAAGATTCTCTGAACTTGCTTTCTCTGAAAATCAAGAAAAAAAAAATATTTATTTTTTAAAGAAGTGCAGTACTTGATTGCAATTTTAAAAAGTTTCAAGTAATTAAGCTACTACTCATTAGCTAATACAATATTATGAAATTAAACTGAAAGTGTTTCATTTGAAGGGTACTTTAATTTCATTAGCATGCCTATGATATTGATTTGAAACAACATTATTTTGCTAGTAGTAGGTCCATCCATTCAAGGGTTTCCATTTATCTATTATTATAAATGGAATGATTATTTTAGGGTTGAATTGTTATTTAATCCCTCTAATATAGTGAAATACATCATAGCTCCTATTTTTTAAAATTAATTATCCCTAAATAATATTTATTCAATTCAAATTTTGATTTATTTTGTAAATATATGAATTTTGCTAAAAATTCAAAATTCTTTTTCATAATTCATTTAATATTCTCTTCATTTTAATTTAATTCAATTATTAATTTTCCTTAATTTTCCATACAAAACATAATGAAATGCACATTTTTATTGTGGCTATTCATTTGACATTCAGTTTAAAATATTTTTAATAAATTATTTTTGAACTCAATAGAATCTGAAAAACCACGATCTTGAAAAATTATATTTTTAACTTTTTTTTTTTCTAAATTGCCGTTTATCAAAAACAATTAAGATCTAGTTGGAAAATCTAAAATTGGAATTGAAGGGCTCAATTTCAATTCTAATATTTTACACTGCTAATTAGAATTAGAATTTCACCAATAATTTCATGTAATTATAATATAATAAAAAAATTAATTTTATAATTTCATTCTCAATTTATAAGAATTATAATTTTACAATCGTCACTTTATTTCACTGTCGAAAATTATGGTCTACCACCGTTAATGCCTGTGATCTGCCTCTATCATCACTATTACTGACTGCAGTTCATCACTTATATTTGTGTCGACTGTCCATAGTCATTATTATCGATAATTTACCACCAATGCTGATAATTTATCATCATCATCGCCACTATTATCGATAATCTATAACATCATCACCACAATCATTAATTTTTATTTAATTTTAATTTTTAAATAATACAAATGTTAAAATTATAATTTCAATATATTTTTAATTCCAAAGGATTAGAATTGAAATTAAAAATCTTAATTTTAATTTTAAATTCTTATTTCAAATGGAGGATTAACTTTTTTTTTTAAAATAAAATAAAAACTAATTCATATAATTTTCAAAAAGGGATTACAACTTAGTTCTAAATACAACTATATCATTAAATAGCAAAATATTACCTTTATTAAGATTAAATTTCTTTTCACTAATGAAAAATGGTATAAATCTTAATAGAAAAACTTAGTAGTTGTAGTTAGTAATTCACTTTTTAATTAAAAATTTATCTTAATTATAAATGATTTTAATAAAGGATGTACTTTATTAATATTTACCTCTTGTTTAAAAAAATATAATAAGTTAATTTACTCATAATTTTATCAATTAAAATTGAATTTCTAAAATCAAATTTTATTATTATTATTGTGTATTTTTATAAATAACCTATTTTTTTTATCAAATTAGTAAATGAACTGATTACAAAATATAAAAGCTAATATGTAATATTATAAAACTCATTATTTAGGAAAAACTTATTTATAATATGAAATTATTATTATTATAGAAAAAAGTCTTAATATTATTTATAATTTATTATTCAATTATAATTCAGGATATGAGGAGTTTAAATTATAATAATATCTTTCTGATAATTTCTTTTAAAGTTTTTTCAATGGAAAAGAATAAGGGATTTAAGTCTACCCTCTCATATTTTAATTAATGACACTCTACACAGTTTTCTTTTTTTCTTCTTCTTCTTCTTTTGGAGAAAACTCTACAATTTTTTTTTTTTTTTTAAGAAATGAGAACTCTAGAAATTTAATAATTCATGTATTAATTAATATTATAATATATGGGTATACATAATCTGATTTGGTGTGGTGTATAATAATTTTGCAACTAAACTGTAAATTACGAATTATTAATTTTTTAAATTGAATCAAACTATTTTAAGTATAAAATTAAATTGAACTAAACTAAAATAATACGGTTTAGATCGGTTTTTTTAAATGATTTAGAATAAATAATTTGAATATCTTTGAAAATATAACTACTTATTGTTACAATAAAATTGTTTTATTAATTTACCCATTTTATTTATAAAAAAAGCTTATTAAAATATCTGAGTACTGGTAAACAGTAATAATATCTTATTATTAAGATCAAATAAAATTTTAAAAGAGAAGTCCTTATATTTTATTTCAAAATTCAAAGTTCAAATACTAAAATGCAATATTAAACTAATACAATAATTTTAGATTTATGTATTATTCTTATATTATTAGGTTTTTTTCAAAAAAAAAAATAAAAAATAAATAAAATAAATAAGATTTAGAAAGCGTGTTGCGGACAGGGACAAAGCTCTTATCAGACCCAAGTAGGCTATGGCCAGCCAGACGAAAAAAAAATATTAATTAAAAAAAAATCATTTAATCTATTTAATTATATTATTTTACTCTGAATTAATAATTGATTCACTCAAAATTAATTAAAAATATTATTAATTTATAAAAAAAAATTCATTTAATTTATTTAAATTTAACTTCTTTTAGTAAGATTAATTTTAAATTCACCTAAAATTATTTTTTTAATTTTGTCCCTTATTATAGATGGAGATATTTTGTAGTAGCATTTCAGGTAAGTAGTTAAGTCAACAAATATATGTGAAACTGTATTCTTACCAGGTATGAGTTGTAAATGTTCCATTTTCCTATTTGTGATTTGATTTGGATAGACTTGTGCATAAAAGGTAGCTTTGAATTGTATAAGTAACGTTCAACTTTTCTTTCCATTCTAGTTTTTCATGAGTATAAAGAAGAGGGGTGGTCCAAATGGGTCTTAACTATTCTAATAAAAGAAAATTTTATTAATTTATAGAAATTATTTTATTTTATTTATTTAAATTTAATTTTTATATAAAAAAATTTTCTCGACCAGCCTATAATTAATTTCCTGCTTCATCCATGATAAAAAAAAATATATTAAGTCTGCTCATTTTTTAGGTTGATTTATATAATTCTTCACTCATTAAATTTGATATATACGTAGTTTTTTTTAATATTGAAATTATGTGATTTGGCCATATATATTTATAATGATTATCTAACAAAATAAAATGATTGAAATTAGATTTTGCATTCTTTTAATATTAATGAAAATTTTTTAATATTTCAAACATAATTTTTATTCAAAAAAAAGAGATATATAAAGAAGTATATATTATTTTCTTAATTAATGAAACAATAAAAAAAAGTGCTAATTAGTTTGCTCATTATATTCAAATATAAAAAATATAATTGAAAATTATTAAATTTCATAATTATTATAATTTAATAAAATTTATAATATTCTAAATTATATATATATATATATATATATATATATATATATATATATATATATATATATATATATATATGTTTTAGTAGGTGAATGAGTATCATTTTTTTTTTATGACCTTTGAAAGAATTTTTCTCTCATTTTTTACAATAACAAGATTAAGGTTAGTTTTTTTTTTTCACTTATTATTTTTAAAATATTTAATCATATTTTTATTTAGTTATTATTTTATTTTATAATGCATATTTTTATTTATTATAATTTTATAAATTTGTATAAATATTCCAATACAATTAGTTGTAAAATAGATCTAAATTATGTTAATAAAAGTATTAAAATATTATTATAATATGTGGTTAATTTTAAGAATCATAATTTACTAATATTAATTTCGTATTTATTAAACTTTTAATATTTTTCAACTTTTGTAATTTATTGTTTGAATTATAAAAAAATATATATGGTGTAACTTAAAATAATAAAATTTATATTTATAAAATATAAAATAAACAGAATATGAATAATTAATAAAAATTATAAAAATAAAATAAAATTAATAATGATAAAAATATATATAATTATTAATAGCCACGTGTAAAATACATATTAAGTTGATAATATATAAGGTTTTATTTTTATTTTTTTAGGGAAAATATCAAATTCAATTTATATATAGGTTGACAAAAGATAAATGGGTTGAGGGGTGTTATGTCAAAAATACAGTAATTTCTGTTGTATTGATTTTTTAGAATTTAAAAAAAAAATTATAAATTTTTTTTCAATTCATAATATTATAATATTTGTTGTAACGAATCCAATAATATATTTTTTGTATGAAATAAAAATTAAATGAATCTAAAAATATATATTAAAAATATGTTAAATCTAAACCATTAAATTTTAACGGTCTAATTTTAACACATTTAAATTTAGACAATTATATTTTAATGGTATAGATCTAACATACTTTTATTATTTATTTTTAATTTATTTAATTTTTATTTCATATAAAAAAATTATAATATTAAATTCGTTATAATAAATATTATAATTTTTATAAAAAACATTTATACTCTGAAAAATCAATACATGAATTATTATATTTTTTTTAACACAACAGTTTCCTCGTACGAAATATAAATGTCGGTAGTGGATCCACTTGCATGGCCACGTAATCCGTTCCTTCCTCTTCAACGATTCTATTCTCAAATCTTACTAATTTGTTTCTATCCTTTCTTATTATTTATGTACACAAATACGTGTCTTGACTCCTACTGCATGTTTAATATTATCACTTCAAAATTATCAATCACTTTCCTTTTTTTAAAAATAATTGATTTATTAATTAACATCAAAATCTTTTATTTTATAATAACAACTGCATGAGAAAAGATGACAAAAAAAAAAAAAAAAAAAAAAAAACTTAAAAAGTATTTTTTCATTAAATTCTAATATAGGATCTTTCACACTCCCTCTTCTACCCAAGAAATATATATAAAAAAAGACTAAACAACTCTTTCATTCTTATTTTCTTTGCCTTAAAAAATTAAGGTAAATGAATCTATCTTTTTTTATTTATTTTCAATGCTGATAGAGAAAGCCAAAAGAAAAATATTTTCAAACCATAATTACTCATAGCCATAATATTTAATGTATATCATATGGAAAAATGGACAAAGAAATAAGATGAAACATGGAGGATAGATTGAGATGAGTTTCTCTACTATGGTTTTTACCCCTTCAAATCAATACATGAGAAACTTTTAATTTCAAAATCCAAAATTTGAAAAAAAATTTCTCTCTCTCTTTTTTTAAATAATATTTGAGAATTTTGTTGATTACCCTCATTTAATACCTTCTATATTAATTTTATCATTACGTGGTAAATGATGTTGTCATATTTCTATTGGACAATTAGTAGGTTAGACTGTCACCTCTTAATGTTGATGTGGTAGTTTAATTAGAATTGAATATTCTGCCAATTTTGTTTAAAAAAAATTAAATTAACTATATTGAAATTTTAAAAAATTAAATTTTGAATTTAACTAAATCGAATTGAAATTTTTATAAAATTAACCAAATTAAATAAATATATTTTAGTTTAATTTTACTTTATATTTTTAATAAAATATATGTATAATTATTAAAAATATATATTTTTAAATATATATATATAAATAAATATATATTTTTTAAATTAAAAAAAATGAATAAAATCAAATAAATTAAAATTTACAAAAAATAAATCAAATCAAATTAAAATTTAAATCATTAGTCCAATTTTTTTTCCCCTCTAAGTCCAATCCCACCTGCTAATTTTTCAAAAAAAGGTATGAATTATTATTTAAAAAAAAATGATAAGAGTCTTCCAAATCCAAGCGCCAAAAATTAGAGATAAAATTGAGATCAAACTATTACAATAAACCAGCTCTTAACAAGGTGATTTTTGTTTTTATTCAATTATTATGTTTTCAATCTAGAAAAATAAAAATAAAAAATTAATCAAGTCTTAGTTCAAAATTATCTATTAATATATCCTTCTTTCCACTCAATTTAGGGCTGAAATTTCAGAAATTTTTTTAGTTTTTTGCTCTTCTTTTTCATTATTTCTCTCTATATTATTTTAAAGTTTTTTCTTTCCCTACTTATTTCAGTATTGAATTCTTTTTAGTTCAATTAATTTTTTTGCTTTCAGTTTTTTTTTTCATATTATTGAATTTTTCAACTATATAATTAATTAGTTTTAAAATTAGTTTTGAAATATAATTAAAATAGAGTTGACAATATCAAACACAACACGATATAAATTCAATACAAAATTAATGAGTTTAGATTTGAAATTATCGTATTAGTGTCAATTCGACTATAACATGAAAATAATTATATCGTATTCATTTTAATATATTAATTCGAAAACGATATGTTTAACCCATTAAATTAATTAATATGTAATATTTTATTAATACAATTAATTGAATATATTTATAAATTATAAAATATTTATATATAAATATTAATTTTAATTTTTTTATAAATTTATATCTAATTATATTTTATATAATAATATAAATTAATAGAATTTATTTAATAAATTTGATAATTTTAAATATTAAAATAAAAAATTAATTAATTTAAAATTTTAAATGTATTATTCATGTATCTATTAATTATTAATTAAGTAGATCATGTTCATTTTGACCTTTATCATTTATGGATATATATGAACACGACCCATTAACATGAATTGCCACCCATAAATTAAGATAATACTTTTAATTTATAGCAATTTAAATCCAATTTTTTACCAATAACAATAAAATAAAATTTTTATATTTTTCATTTTTCAATAATTAAAAAGTTTTTTTTATTATTAAATAAAATATTTTCCATATATATATATATTATTCAATATCTTGGAGTCACTTTCACTTTTATTTTTTTATTATACAAAATGTATTCAATTTTTTTTTTTATCTAATTTATCGATGTTTGTACTTTTTGCACTGTAATTTTGAAATTCTTTAATTTCAACCATATAATAAGATGAAATAAAAATAAAATATTTTCAGAACTTATCTTAAAAAAGAATCACATGCAATTAGCTAATTAATATAATAGTGTAGGGGACAATTATTCATATGTACATGTCCATTAATACGAAGACAACATTGGGATGGAAAAAACAGGTTAGTTTATTGTTAGGTTAAGTGTCATTCAAAAATTTCATCTCCATGCAACTTGTCTCCTCTTAACCTCTTCATCTCTTTCAAATCATTCTCTAGGGTTTTAGCAAAACTCCATCTCCAAGAAGCCATAAATTTTCATCAATCCCATCATATTTTCCACCCTTTTTTTGACAACTTGATATTTTAATGTAATTTTTAAGTCTGTTTAGTTCATTTGATATTGATACTTGGACGCAATTAATGAAATAAGATTTTATTTTTTTATTCCTATTTATAATCTTTTCAATTACATGTGAATAACTTTAATTTACCATTATAAAAAATAACTTTAATTTATCACTATAAAAAATTTGCTATTTAACAACGGATATAATATAATTTTTAAGAGTAATTATTAATCAAACTAATAAATTTTATATAATTTTTTAAAAAATAACTTTTAAAATTTTAGATATTTATTTTTACTTAAATTTAGATCTGAAAATTAATCAAACAAGCCAATTATCATCTAAAACCTAATTTAGATAATAAAAAATTTTAGCTTATTGGGAAAGTTCTAAAACCTAATTTAGATAATAAAAAATTTTAGTTTATTGGGAAAGTTCTGAGTTTGAGTCATTTTCTTAACAGTTAGGTACTAATTATTAATATTGTGACTCTTATAAAAATAATTTAACCACGCAAAATCTTTAAAAAAAATAAAACAAATCGGTTTGTTGAAAATGATAGAAAGAGATTGTCTGAGTATGTGTATTGTGTTGGGCTTGGATTGGGTACATGAATTTATATGCAAAACATTTATATTTATCACTTAGTATAGATTTTGTTGATGTCTACTTCTATTAAAGAGAATATGCCATTTTCTCTTTATAGTTATAAATATACATCTCTCTATGATTAATTTTTGTTCTTGATTTTTCTTTCTTGTTTTCGAGTGACGGGACACAACTTTTAACCCAATTAGGCTTGTCCACTTGAAGCAAACTTCTAGTGATCACCAATCATTTTATATATTTTTTTTTAGTTTAATTATTTTTGGCAAAAAATATGTTTTTTTAGTTTTATTCTTATTTTATTCAATTGAAATTAAGTCTTAAAATTATTGATATGGGTAGCCAAACATTAAGAGAAGTAAAGATGGAAAACAGGTTGGGTGGGGTTGATTTGGATTGGGCATTTCGAGTATTTGAGTATTGTTTTTTTTAGCGAGTCATAGGCGAATCATTTTGGATTGCGAGCGAGTTGAATTATATGTCAAATTGATCTAAAAAAAAATTCGTATCAAATTCAAATTGATTTATGGATTATAGATCGGATCAATTTTAATGATCTATTAATATATATAATTAGAGAATATTAAAAGAAATTTAAGATATTTTATTATATTTTTGATGTATTTTATATTTTTATTTTTAATTAATTATGAATGAAAATTCATAATATTTCCTAAAAAATTAATATGTCAAAATTATACATATTTAAATTCCCTGCCATGCTAACAATCTCAAGGGTTGATTTTACAGGAGATGCAATGATAATAAAATGGAAAAAAAAATTACAAATTCCTTTACAAATTAAAAAAAAAAAAAAAAAAAAATTGAAGTTTCCAATAGAACTGAAAGAGTTTAAAAAGAAAAATACAATGGATTTCTTCTTAGGGTTTGGTTGCTCTTACCTACCCCAAAATTGGCAAATTATATGCATTAGACCAAATGTAGGCATTGTAAAATTGGATATATTTTAGGCCTAATTCATATTTCTCCCTTAAATTTGGATTAATTAAATACTTAAACAATGAAAAATTAGTACTTTTTACTTTCTAAAAATCCGAAGTCAATGTACGTAGTTTACATGTGTAATAAGATGGACAAAATTATAATATTTTAATATTTTTTTACTAACGTAAAATTTTTACCTTATCATCAGTTTTTACAAATTAATTACGTAGATCAAACTCAAAACTCAATTTTATAGGCTAAAATTTGTCTTCGAATTATCAACAAAATAGATCTATGCAAATTATAATTAAACATCAAAACTTCTACTTCTAGATATGATTTTGATCACAAGTTCATGGATGGTCCCAATATAAGCTGTAAATTTTTTACTTACTGTTGAAGTCCATATTTTTTTATTATTACAATAATTATTTTTTATTATAAATTAAATAAACTAATAATGACTACCATAAGCGCAAAAGAAAAACAAAACAAAACTAATTAATTAATTTAAATAATAAAAACATTTACATTTATGAGGAAGATGTCCAAAAGATCAATTACAAGAGGAAGATAATCAAACCAATAGCCTCAAACTTTCGGTAGATTTTAACAAATAACATATTTGGATTTTTGGTTCTTGAAAACAAGAAACAGATTTACAGATAAAAAAAAATTTCGAGTCCTCAAAATCAATTGAATGGATTTGAAACAAGAAATAATATACCGCCACCACCATTATCATCACCATTACAACCATTGTCAAAATATGATCAACGACCGTATCTCCTGCAAATTTCTTCTGAAGCAAATAATTTTGGCTCGTCATGACGAATCAAAGGATAATTTTTGACACCAATGTCTATGCAACTATAACAGATAACAAAATCCCATTAACCTCATTAGGTTTAGACCAGCGATAATTGTACGAAAAACTGGCGGATTTATTTTTATGTCTTGCCTTATGACCACACCTGATCCACTCTCTAGGAGATCAAGATTTTGGAAATTTTCAGGTGAAGGAGATGATGAATCTGATAAAAGAGATCATAAGATTTGGGAATTATGTATCTGACAATCGCATTTCATGTATGTTTTTCTTCTTGTTGTTTAGTTGATGTATTTTGTTAATGGGTATTTTGTCCGACTGATTAGGGAAAGATGGAAGAGAAGGGAAAGAGAGGTTTAAGGAATTTTTAAAATGGAGAAGAGAGGAATTTTTGAAAGAGGGGTTTAATCAAACTTTTGTTAAGTTTAATAGCCTTCTCCATCTCCATTTAATACCTAATTGCATTTTAATACCTTATGATTAATAAAAAAAAATTATTTTTTCACATCATATCTCATTAACAGAGTTAGAACGCCTTCTTTAAGAGTGTATTCATGTGCGTTGCTGACTGAGATTTTTGTGGCTACATAATATGATTTTGCCTAAATTATGAATTTTGAATGTTTAGGTATGCATTAGAGCTATATTTTATGATACAAGTGGGAAAAAAAAATCCAAGCATGTTAATTTAAACCCATTATCACATTTTGAATAATTTAAATCAATTAAATTATTTGATCTTCAACTATATATCCACTAGTTTCTCCAAAATCAAAATTAATAAAAAGTTACAAAATTATATTATTAAGTAAAATAAGTTTTTAATTAATTTATTATTATCTAAATAGCAGAAATTGGCATGTGAATATCACAATTAACAGCATAAGGAAAATTATTCTAAAAAAACATAAGAAAAATAATAAATTGTTATTATTCATAATTTATGAATAAAATATTCTAATATAATTTATAAGTGGGTATTAAAGTTAAAAATCAATTAATTTCTAATTTTTTAAATTAAGATTAAATTTTAAAATAAGAATTTCTAGAAATCTATTAGTATTTTCTGATACCGAATATTATGTTGAGATTTAATATCTATCTTATAAAGAAAATTATGAAAAAAAATTAATTAAAGAATTGGATAATTGTGAAGACAAAGGAAAGTAGGAGAAAAGTACTGTTCCTATCACATGCAAAAGAACCATTTTTCTGTTCCAACTCTAATGTCATCTTCTTCCTGTTTTGTTCCCATACTTCTATTAAAATAAATAATTAAAGTGATTGTTTAGATCTCTAAAAAAATATTTTTTACTATATCACACTGAGTTTTTAATTTTAAATAAAAAAATAAAAATATTTAATTAAAAATATATTTTAATTTTTTTAAATTATATTTTTTAATAATTAAGAACAATTTATAAACATTTCAATTATCAAATTTCATTTTTGACAGAATCGTAATTTGATAATTGAATTCTCAAAAACCCTTAAATTATACATTAAATGTTATTTTTTATTTCTTTCTTTTTTAAAAAAAAATAATAATAATTTCCCATCATTTCAATTTTCTTTATTTTATTACCTCTTATTAAGTTCCCATGAATGTAATTCTCTTTCTTTAGAGAAATAAATATAAATATATAATTATTTACCAAAAGAAAACAAAAAAAAAAGTTAAAATAATTTGTTGCCAACTTGTGATCATTCTCTAAGTGATGGATATCAATATTTATTCTAAGTTTGACATTAGTGCTATATTACTATACATTCCTTTTCACCGACAATATTCAAAGTGACCAAAACATCCTTTGACGCAAAAATATTTAAATACATTAATTAATAGTAAAATAAAAGAAAATTAATTATTATTTAATCTCTGACATTTATTAAAATTAACAAAATAATAATTATATTTTAAAAAATTTACTATTTAATTCTTACATTTTAATTTCATCATACGAATTGATCTTTTCATTTATTTTTTATAAATTTTATTAAAAAATTAAAAAAAATAAAAATAAAATAACTTTTAATACCTAAAATATTTTTTTTATTATTATTTTTTAAAGATTAGATGCATTATCAGAAAATAAAAACTTATAAACCCATAATTACAAAAAATTTCTATAAAAAGTTAAATTTAAAAAATTTCTATTAAATAATTGAAAGTTTAAAAGTTAATTATCATTCAGTTCTTAAAATTTATTAAAATTAATAAAGTGATTCATGCAAGTGAAGGATATTTTAATTATTTTATAAATATTTAACTGTAAAAATAAATAGAATGATCAATTCAAACGACGGAATCAAAAAATAAAAATTAAATAATAAGTTTTTTAAAATATAAAGATCATTTCATTAATTTTGATAAATCTTGAATACTAAATAGTAATTAATTTAATAAAAAAATAAATTCATCACTTTAACCAATAGAGCAAATATTCGGTGACAAGTACACAAGTGATAATGTCATTATATGTGTGGTTTTGTTGTCAATTTTTGGCGGTTGTTGGAAAGGATTTTTCAAAGATTTGAGTTAAGTGGGAAGGTTCTGTACAAAGGCACCAAAAAAGTGGCCAAAATACAGTGTTAGCCACCACTTTTTAATTATAATATTAATCCCAAATTAAAAGATTAGAAGATATGTATTGAATTTTCTTTTTGGCCATTTTGGAGGCCTCTACTTGTCTTTCTCTATTTTGTTTTGGCATTTTTTGATGAGTTAGGAAACATTCATGGATTTTGATTAGATATCCCATGCCCTACTTCATGCTGTTGTATCACTGGCTCCATCAATCTAAGTGCAAATCTATTACCAATCTCTACACTTTTTTCTTTCTTTTTTGTTTTTGGTTTTGTCAAGAAAAGTGCCTTTTCTTTTCTATATATATGTTTGTTAAAATTATCATCTCAAATCAAGTTTTAAGCCTGAAATCTGATAGAGAGAGAGAGAGAGAGAGAGAGACCACAACTAAATTTACTAATGGAGTGAATAGATTAGAATTATTCAAAAGAAGTGTACATTTGCCTCTTTTCTACACCATTTATTATTCAATGCATGCCCTAAAGAACTGCCTGTAAAATTCAAATAATAACTCAACCACACCTAATTACCTATATTAGGGTGGTGATGATGATTATAGATAAATTTTATGTAATTAATACTTTCATTTTAATCTTTATTTAAAAAAAAAAAAAAAAAAAAAAAAACTTAACACTGTAATTTTTTTATAGTTAAAAGTTAAAAGTGTATCTAAATATGACATATTATCATGAAAAGAATTGTGTCATTTTAGTAAAAAAAAAAAATAATAAAATGTTATTAAAATAATTTAGGTCTAAAGTAAAAAAAAAAATTCAAATAGAATTGACACATTTCGTATTAAATGAAAATCTTTGGGGTCTTTTTTGAATTATTTGAAAATATATATTATACTTTTATTTTATTTTTGTTTTTATCATCGTTGCAAACTTGTTGAGATGGCCGAGTTGGTCTAAGGCGCCAGATTAAGGTTCTGGTCCGAAAGGGCGTGGGTTCAAATCCCACTCTCAACAATATCTTATTTTTTCTTTTCCATTTTTTTTAAATCTCTAATGTTATAAATCATTAAATCTTTTATTTTTTTTTTTAATTCCCACCCAACAGTATGATTTTTTTATTTTCATGTCTCTTTAAGTTTAAAGAAAATAAATCTAAGAAAATTTATAAATTATGTTTGTTATTATTTAATTTATTTTATAAAAATTTATTTTTATTTGTTACTAACCATATACATGTTTATATTTTTTAATATTACGTTTTGATAATTTTGAATATTAATAAAAATATATATACATGACTCAAGTTTATTGTATATGAATTAACATATCAAATAATAATATAAATTTATAATTTATTACCATTATTTTTAATTGAAACCCACAAATAACATAATGATGCAAAAAGAAAATTGATAAGATAAGATGGTTATTAAAATCGGATCGAATCGATTGGTAGAATTGAAAAAATTAGAAATTAAATTAAATATTAGTTCGGTTAGTTTTTAAAATTTTACCCTCTAAAAATCGGTTAAAAATTGATAAACCGGCCGATTAACCGATAAATTGATTGAATCAAGCTAATTTTTTTTTTTTCTTGTGGGTCAGATTTTTTAAATTTTTTTATTTTTAATTAAAAATAATAAATATCGAATTATATTTATTTTCATCATATATATAATAAATGTCAAATTATATATACATATATATATATATTAATTTTTTTTCGATTTAATCGATTCGACTCTAATCAAACTTTTGATCATCTGACTTCATCCGTTATTTAACCGGTCTGTTTTTTAAAACATCGGAGATAACTACAATTTGGTTTGCTAAATTGATGAGAAAATTGAAAGAAAACTTGGTTTGCCAAATTGCAAGAAAAGTATATACAAAAATTAAAAACTAACAGATCATAAAATTCGTATTTCCTCTAGCTATATTGATTTAATTTCTAGATTCATCCTTGAGATTGCTCATAATAATCAAATTTCTGGGAAAAATAAAAATGTCTGACTATATTATTTGTGATAAAGTTAATTGATCTCTTTTATTTGAAAAAACTGTACATCATCATTCAAATTTACTTCACACAATTTTTATTGCTATAAGATAATTATTTATTTATTTATTTTTCATATTCTCATCCATAATCGAATTTTCTTTACCTAATACTAAAAAAATATTAAAGTTAGTATTAAAATTTTTATTACAAAAGGCTAAAAATGTGACATTTTATCTCGTATGTTCTAAAATCATGTTTCCTTATATTGATTACTAGGCTTGATTATCAGTTAATCTTGCTTAAGGCTTTTATAGTTTGTTCAAAGAAACCGTAAATTGGTAGCAAAAATGGTGGTTTGTATCCTACACAGTACTAAGACATTAGATATATTATTAATAGCTGATTTAAAAATTTTAAGACCATTAGCTTGATATTATGGATTAAATTGACATGAGACGCATTATATAAATATAGGAAATGATTTGTATATATAAAAACTTAGAATCATGCTATTTGGAACAAATCGAAAGACATGAAATGCGGAGTGAATCAATGTATGAAATCAATAACTTTTTAGGAAGAGCTCATGGGAATAAATCCCACATGAAATCATCTATAGGATGGAAAAGAGAATCAATTAATAGAAAGATGCATATAAACAATTCCTTGAACTGTTATTGGACCTTTTTCTCAAAAATCCTGAACTTAAGACTGGAAAAATAAGAAAAGGTATACACCTAAGGCAGTTGGGTACTATCAACATTCAACATGTGATTATTATATAGAAGAAGAAAACAGATTCAAACACCACAGTAGCCGATTCTGCTTTTTGCAAATCTCAAATCTCACCTGTTCCAAGAGGCTGCCTTGAGGTGTCGCCAGACGCCCACGCCTGATAGTCTTTAACAAGCTGCATATCAGTGAAAGGAAACAATTTGCGGAAATCAGACTCATGCTTGCAACTGTCACTGAAAATAAGGGTTATTTCATGAAATTATCAACAGGATTAGTGTCAACAGTGCTTCCATAAACACCACCAGCATTCTCCCCTGCCTTTGACTGCAAAGAAAAAGATATTTAAAAAATAAAGCCATTCATATCTTCAGTGATCATTTCTTAATGGCCCCAATAACTTTTAGCATACTCAAGAATCATAAATATTTGTGATGAATTATTAACATCATTGATGCTGATGTAATTACAATTAACTTCTAAATGAGCAATGTCTATTTGAGTGTCCGGTTCTCTGGCAACAGTGTTGTTTTGAAACCAAAAGAAAAAGGAGTTGAGCAAAATTTTATTGCCCAAGTTCTTGTTACCATGCTTGCAAAATCCCAGCCCGTTGCCTCTAGAGACAGAAAGTAACGTTCAACATGTTGAAAAACAACCTGAAGAATGAAGTACTTTTAAAATAAGACACCAATATACATCAGCAACTAACAATGTGAAGCCTCATCTCTCCCTCTCCCACCCTCCCTCCCTTCCTCCCTCTTCTTCCCTTCAGAAGAAAAAAGGTGAGGGAGAACAACTGTTTATTCTCTGTAATTGAGAATTTGCTTTTGCAAATCCATTGGAACCCCAACCCCCACTAATCTTCAATGAGCTGCATATAATCTTGTTGCTATCTCACTGAAATAGGATAGCATAGAATGGGCATGAGCCTTAAGGATTAAGGAATGAAAATCATTATATGTCAATTTTTAACAAAAATGGGAACCCAAAAAAAAAATAACAATGATAATTTTCAAGCTAGAATCTGGGAAGATTGCACCTCTTTTGCCTCATATAAACATATTCGATGATTGCACCTCTTTTGCCTCGTATAAACAGATTCATATATTTGACATGGCATAAACACTATGATTTTAAAAGCAATCAAACTTGCGTATAAGGTGCTTCATTTTAGACATTTAATTTGTAGATGCAAGACATGAAAGCCTCAAAGCTCAAACTACAGTCCACAGTTCACATAATTTGATTTCCAACATCATGTTTGAACCAACTGATGAGAAACTCTCATGCTGAAGGCAGTCTAACTCTGATAACATATGCCAACATCTTCCTATAAATTAAAATAGAATTGATTATGGACATCCCTCCCCCCACCCCCAATTTCTGGTCTATTTTACTAGTAGAAGAAAGCCACTGTTATCGGCACCTGGCTATTTATATCTATTATAGTCTATGTCAAAGTTTCTTATTTATAGCACTCATCTGATATGACAAATTTAAGCATCCTAAACTTGAAAGGAACACTAGTCAAAAACTGAAACAGCAGATTTCAACAATACAACAGCAATTACATGTGTGTGTTTCTCAGCATCTTAAAATTAAATCCAATTAATTTCCCAATTATTTTAAAGGACTTGATCAATCCCACATTGAAAGTATGGGATTTCAATGTGGGGTTTATATGGATTTTGGGCTTTCCAACCCCTTGAACTAGCTTTTGGGGTGTGGTTCTCCCAACGTTAAATACAGGTCTATTCTTCTATAAGTGTATAACCAAATAGCAATGATTGAGTCCCATACCTTGGACAACTAGGATCGTAACAAATCAGTATTCCACTATGTATAGGCCTTTTCTTCTCCCAAACAGAAGGCTGACATGTGATTCTCACATCAATTTTTTTAACACACTTCCACTTTTTCATAATTTTGGGAACTCATTGATATTAGGAAACAATAACAATGAAAGAAAAGGAAGATGAAGGCTGGACACAGACAAGTACGTTTACAGAGAGGACAAACCCCGCAAAATAGTGGACCAGATGTGAAATCTGATGCCACTGGGCCACTCTCACGCCAAAGAGAGTGAGAGGTAGGGGACTCGAAACATCCACGGGATTTTAATCCTTAGATACTGGAAGCCTAACCTGTGTCAGGCTTTGCATTGCTTAGCAGTGCTCTGTTTCCCCCTCCCCCAACTACTAACAACTAACTCACTAATGTATATATTGTGTCAAAAAAAATTTGTAAAATCTGACCCAAGTAATTCAGTATGAACCCACTGATTTTTGTGTCTAATACTTGTCTCCACATGAAAACAAGCAGATGTCATTTGAGAATTAAAGAGCACAAGTATGTGCAGGAGTTATCAATGCCTTGTAAGAATGACAAATTCCAGACACGACCAAGTAGCTTGTTTCATTTATTGATTTATTCATAGGTGAATCCAACAGAAATTGCCAACAAACCTGTGACATAAAGCGTGGAAGCACAAGCCCAAGTATTTGTTCAAGGATTCTCGTCCCAGTTGACTCTATTGCCTGAACTGGAATTACCCCAAATCCAGAAGGGACATCAATGCTAACCTAGAATATATATATATATATAACAAGTTATAAACAATACTGAAACATATAAGAGAACTTGCAATTCTTTAGTATGTAGGGTCATTTATGAAATACTATGCTGTAGCCTACACATAAAAGTGAATCCAACCAATACCTCAATGACTGCATCAGAGATAAGTTGTTGTACTGATGAGTCGCTTTGGCTGCTACCACATGTGATATGATTAACCATAGCAGCTGCATACCCATACTAAATAAGTGTTAAAACAAACATAAAAAAAGTACTGCTTTGTAAATTTAGAATACAGAGTCTAATCCTGATTCATGACTGTTCAAAAAACAATCTCTTTATATCATCATTTGCATCATCCAGAAACATAGTTGTTAAAGGCACACCTAGGCTTAGCGGACACTAGGTCTAGCACCTCTAGTGGGTCAGGTGGGCAACCTAATTGAGGCACGCACATTATTGCCTAGGCATGCACCTTTTCCAATTGTAAGGCACAACAAAGGCCTGCGTTTGCTATATTTTGACTGCCACCAGTTTTTTTACTTGATGCTAATTGATCTATTCTATTGCTATAAAATTGGGCATTTGCTTATGGTATAATCAAATACATCCAATTAAATTGAAGGAAACAAAAAAAGAAAAAGGACACGGACTAGATAGGCGCTGCAACATTTTTACTTGAAAATAACACAAAGGGATAGGGGAAAAAAGAAAAAAAAAATAAAGAAAAGAAGATAATGCTCCAAATAGGATTTCCACGGTCCCTGCCGATCAGTCTTCTCTCTCACACTCACTCTCAATGTCCTTATTCTTCTTTATTCTTCAATTTTAGGATCTTTTGCTTTCCCTCTTCTCCAAACACTTCTATCCCGGCCTTATGGTTTTTCTTCTTTTCCCTTCCCCATCCTGGCATCGCTTCCCAGTCTCTCTTCCTCTTCCCTCCTTTACTCTTCTTCTTTTTGTCCTCTGTTTCTTTCCCTTTCATTCACTGGTTTCTAAATTTTTTTTTCTTCCCCTCATCTTTTCCACTTGAATTCTGAGAAAATTAACACTCATAAGGAAATAAGCACTGCCATTCTTTGTCTCAAATATGGATTATAACATTTTTGTCTTCCTCCATTTTTTAGCCCTTTGCCTTGGAGATTCCATAAGAAGTCCAGGGAACATACTTGTTAAATCCAAAAGAAGGGAGTACTGACAAAAGATTAGTTGCCTAATTTAGTGCTCGTCTTATGGGTGTACAATGATTGCAAAGGCACTCAGTTGTGCCTCACAGCTTTAATACTTGTGTCCAGATATAGGCAGCACACATACATTAGCACTAAAGTCCATTCTTACAATTTTACAAGCACAAGATACAACAATCAAGGTTCAGAAGAGACAATTTTATAACTAAAAGGTATTCAAAATAGGAAAGTCAGAAATTCATTTATGTTAGAAGATTATATTCCTGTTTCGTTGACACTCATTTCCGAGTTTTCAAATTAAGCTGGCCAATAATCAAGTTTTTTCATCAAAACAAAGGTTGCCAATAGATGGCCCTCCCATTCTTTGCACAATTTTTGGTAAGGCCATATTAAAGGTATCCTCAAAATCAATACAAAATGATAAAAGAAATTGAGGATACATAAAGAAGCAAGTGCAAATGATTCACCATAAAAAGCAAGCACTTATCTACTATTTATAGAAGGTAATCAAGAAAAAGCGTAACACAATTGAAGATGAAAGCATACTAGCTTTTACACCTGTTCAGACAATCAATTTTGTTCTCATAAAATTACTCAAGTCACACCCTTTTTTTTCTCTTAAAATTTTATTGTAACAAGTAAATTCAATTTAATAGGAGGCAACAAGAAGAAACAAAAGTAATTAATAGTTGATTGGAGGCTATAATGTACTTGTACCTAAGTAAAAAGGGGCTCAGAAAATAAACATGTGTTTAGTTTTAACAGCACACAAGAAAAAATGGTTTTCTCTATGTTCAAAAGCAGGAGAGAGCAAAGCAGGGATTAAACCTCCTGACTTATTGATTACACTACAAGGCTGATATAAAACCACTAGACTACTGACCTAGGCAGAGGTCAGAAAATTTCAATAATGCGGAGTTTGCAGATTGAAATGTTGTCACTAGTATAATAAGCAATGCAACAAATATACACGTCACAAAGGTGAAATTGTATTTTTAACCATCATGTATAAACAGCACTATTTTTACTTATTCTTTTCTGGGTTTAAGTGACAAGTAAGCAACTCAAGTAAAATTTCACACCTGCAATTTCCAGTTTCAGATTTTTATACATTTTGAAGGAAAAAAAAAAAAGTATAAAAATATTAGCCAATAAATTCTTTCAAGAGTTCAAACAACTGCCGCACCATGAACGCTTCATGTGCTTATCAGGTAAAAAGCAAGGTTTAAAACCTTAAACTCTGCAAGAAAGAAATCAATCCAAACATTGACAATAACTAGTCATATGACGCCATAATATTAGACTAATAACGTTAAATACCCATATGAGACAGTCCCAAAAGGAATTAATCCAAAGTTGGTAGTGTACGAACAAGTCAGACCAGTGCAACAAGATCAAACTGTTATATCATCTTGTGGATAGTCAGCCTAAGCCCCAAAACATACTTCATCAACTTCAAAATTCATATTTGAAGTATGCAAAAACCCAAACTCATCCATTAAATTCTTGCATAATATTGTCTATGTTTAAATAGAAATCTTACCATCAAACCTCTCATTCTGTGCAACCACCATAGGCGAGCCTTCAAGCTGCCAACACTCAACAAATAACACGCATCAAAAATACGCCACTAAAATACAAAAACAAATAACTATAACCATCAAATATAAATGAAAAACCCAATTGGAGCAAACCAAATCCAATTTATTGAAGAAAGAAAAAGGAACTTCAAGCGAACGTTACCTTACATGATAAGAGCTTAATGAAGCAACCATTAGGCTGCTCTTCAACTCTAACAAGCAAAATAGGGCAAACTTCAAAAGCAAAGAACTTGAACCTATGTAGATAACATCTAAACGTGTTATCGTCTACTCTCTCTATCCTCTCGGCATCCAAAACCGAGTATTGACTCGCCGGCAAGCTCATATACTCAACTACAAAACACCCAAATCAAAAAATAATCACACAAAATTCATAATAAATAAATAAAAAATATTTCACAAAACAAAGAATAACACTTGTTTCGTGACATTACTTAGAGGCCGCCCGAGTTGCCGGACCAAAACAGACTCCTTGCGCCGAGCAATGAACCGCGCTTTCTGTGTGGAACTGACCGAAATGCGAAGCGAAAGCTTGGGAGTTTCACTTGAAGAAGAGAAAAAAAGAGAAACTATTGGATTTTTCGATTTGATTGGCACAGAAATTAGGATTAGAGTTGAAGCTCTTAAAGAAGTAGAGCAGTTCAGTGCCATTTTCACTATTGGATTTTGTATATCGAACCACTCTAAAAGAGTAACAGAGTATTATAGACGAGTAGCTGTTAGTGCTAACCGCGCGCATCGTAGAAACACGTGCCCTCGTTTTCTACATATTTGTGGGCCCCATTTTTCCTATTTTAACCTCGATTTTTACAAATATACCCTTGGTCCATTCATCTTCACCCATGGATCTTTGGCAATTCCCAGAACAAATTTTCTTTAATTCAAAAGTAACCAGAAAATTAAGAGTTTAAATCAGAATTGCATTGATTAAAAAGAAAGTACTACATGTGATGATCAGAAAACATAAATTCTTTACATCGAAAAACCCCAAATTCAAAACCCTAACCCTAATTCTAAGAGCTAGTGAATTTAGTAACAGCCTTGGTTCCTTCAGAAACAGCATGCTTGGCGAGTTCTCCAGGAAGAACAAGCCTAACAGCGGTCTGGATCTCACGAGAAGTAATGGTCGGCTTCTTGTTATACCTAGCTAGTCTTGATGATTCCTGAGCCAGCTTCTCAAAAATGTCATTGATAAAGCTGTTCATAATCCCCATAGCCTTGCTTGAAATTCCTATATCAGGGTGAACCTGCTTCAAAACCTTAAATATGTATATCTTATATGTTTCTACGCTCTTCTTCGCCTTCTTCTTCTTCTTATCGCCGCCTGCGCCGCCTTCTTTTGGCAGTTTCTTCTCTGCTCTTGGCTTCTTCTCCGCCGGTGCTTTCTCTGCCGCTGCTGGCTTCTTTTCTGCTGGCTTCTTCTCTGCCTTGGGCGCCATTGTTTGATTCTACAAGTTTCGAAAGGTGAGAAATTGAGATTTTAAGAAGAAAACTTGGATTGTTGGAAGTCGAGTTCATTGTATAGGCAAAGAGGGTGAGAAGTGATTGGTTGGCTTTAGAGAGATGTGGATTGATGACGTGGATGGTAGGATTTGTGGAGATTAAAATGAACGGTTAGATATTGGTATTTTTGGGAGAGAGCATTTTGAAAGTTGAAATTTTTACATGCGCGTTTTGGATTTGAGAATTTTTAATTTTTTTTGAATTTCGCGCGAGTTTTAGAGTTAGGACCAATTTCTGTTTTCCTCAAAGAATTTCCCTAAAATTCTTGCTTTTTCTTTTTATAAGAAGCACGTCAATTTTCAAACAATTATACTTATTGGTTAATGTAGCAATTTGATTAAGAAAGTACACCATAAATATAATGATATATTAGTATATTCCTTTTCATATTATGAAAGATAAAAGTTTTCCATAAAATTACACTTATTTGAATGCAACTCGAATTTATTTTTTTATATATTTAATCGATAATATTTTAAATTAAATATTATATTAATTTTTAAAAATTATTATATTAATAAAAACTAAATACTTTCATAAATATATTTAAATCTCTCTTGCATGCATAATACTGCAACCTTATATTAATTATTTTATAAATATATTTATTTTTTATAATTAATTAATAATTTATATAACGTCCTTTTTTTAAATAAAAATAAATATTATTATTTAGTAGCTTCAAAGTTTAATACATCATGGATAAAAGAAGGTGGGCTAGAAACCCAAAGAATTGATTCAGCGGTGTAAAACTTCGCTGACTTTCTAAGTAAGGACGATTCATAATGGAATGTCCTGTGTTCAATTATTCATCAAGTCAAATTTTCTCGAGCCAATATTAGTCATGAAACGCGAGCATGAATTGATTTTATACCCTCTATATTATGAAGACGCCTTGTAAATGTACCAAAAAAAAATCAGGGCTAGATAATCACTCCCTGGACTTGTCATAGAACTAGTTGCTCTTAGTAAAGAGTGAGCAGTCTTATTCTTAAATCTCCTAATAAAAGTGATAGTTATACTATCAAAGTATATTATCTTTAAGGCTTTGACAACCTAAAAAATTCATTTTAAGAACGACCTTCTCCAATTATAGCCTTTTTTATCCAACTCAATTCTTCGCGAGCACCTAAAATTTCAGCTTCTTTTAGACTGTAACTTCCATAAATACACACTTGATGAGTCTCAAATAACACAACTGCTTCCTACCTTTCCTTTGTCTGAAAACACTACAGCATCCATATTTACTTTTACCCATCTAATTTCAAGTTTTGTCCAACTGATTGCACCTATATTAATAACACAGGATGGTTGCTCATAAAATATTACACTTTCCTTTGCTTATGTCCATTAATTAAGGAGACTACTTGTATAATTCACGGCTTGTTGAATAGAAAAATACTTTGAATTCCACACTTTTTCGTTGCAATGTCCCTATAAGTTCCAACTTACCATAATTACAACTTTCATAATTGTTGACATTTAACGGACCATGGACTACATAAGGCTTGGGCTTTAACTTTGGTGTTGGACTTTAACATTTCCAGCAGCTTCTTCAACTCCTTTGGAATGGGCTATCACTCATGGGCTGCTGGCTTTGTTTCTCCACATGGGCTAGCTTGACTTGCGAGCATCATCAAAATGGGCTCCTTTAAAAGGGTGGCTTTGGTTGTAGCCAATCTTCTCTTGGAGCCTTCTCAATTATATAGCCTTTGTTTTTCCCATTCATTCCAGATATGGGATCTTGGTTCCAACACTCCTCCTCAAGTGCAACTAGGCTAGGCTTTCTTTGTTTGGGCCTAATTGTTATTTGGACTTTGATTGGATTGGATATTGGCACTTCATGATCATAGGCATAGGATCCCTACAGCAGTCTTCAACTTGCCCCAAGCTATTGATCTTGGCTATCTTTGGGCTTAGAGGATCAGCTTGTTTCTCTATGGTCTATCTTCCAAGTAAGCCTTTTTCAACCTTCATGTGGGTTGGCTTTAACTTGGGCTTTTCTTCCATATAGGCCTCCAGGATCTTATTTGGCCTATTAGGGTACTATGAGCTCTGATACCATATTGACATTTAACGAGCCATGGACTGCACAAGGCTTGGGCTTTAACTTGAGTGTTGGACTTTAACATTTCTAGCAGCTTCTTCAACTCCTTTGGAATGGGCTGTCACTCATGGGCTGCTGGCTTTGTTCCTCCAAGCGGCCTGGCTTGATTTGTTAGCATCATCAAAATAGGCTCTTTCAGAAGAGTGGCTTTGACCTTAGCCAATCTTCTCTTGGAGCCTTTTCAATTATATAGCCTTTCTTTTTCCCATTCATTCCTGATGTGGGATCTTAGTTCCAACAAGAATATCTTTCTTAGTCCGTGACAAAGTCCATTTCGGCCAATTGCAATAATTATCAATAGATGAAATACTAATATTTCTTAAAACTAGTAAACAACACTGATGAGCAAAAGGACATATTATGAGCACATAAAATATTAATTTTTCCTCCCTTATACTCATTGGACAATGTTAGTCAACTGTGATTGCATATATATTAGAGACCCAAAGTTTCATTGTAAAATCAAACATACAGATACCAAGTGCAATTTCATTGAAGACATGGTAACACACAATAAAGTAAACATGAAGTAAATTTATATGATTGCAGATTCACTAATAAAGTATGTTCTTAGAGATATATTTGTTGAGCATATAAAATCTCAAGGATTGCTTAGATGTTAATGTACTTAAAATTATTTACATTTCCCAAATTTTATAAATGTTTCATTAATGTCTAAATGATAATGATGTTTATTAGCATACATACATATAAATGTTCTTTCAAACCAAATAGTGCCTTTGAAAGTTTGAAAACATGATTTAGGTATTTTTCATTTTCGAAACCAGGATGTTGTTACACATATACCTCTTCTTGAATATACCCATTTAAGAAAACACATTTAACATCCATTTGAAATTTTTATAACATATATAAGCAAGTAACATTCTAATTGCTTCTAATCTAACTATATGAGCAAAAGTTTCATCAAAATCAATACATACTTCTTGTGAATACCCTTTAGCAACTAACCTTACTTTATTTCTTACCACGATTCTGGATTCATCTAATTTGTTATGAAATACTCATTTTGTACCAACAATTGCATGATCTTGTGGTTTAGGAATTAGTGTTTATACTTCACTTCTCTTAAATTGTTTGAACTCTTCTTGCATAGCCATGATCCATTGATCATTTTTAAGAGCTTCTTCAATATTCTTTAGTTCCACTTGAGAGAGGAAGACTACATACTCATAAGTATTATGGATTTTTGATCTTGTCATCACACCTTGATTTAGATCACTAATGATTTAAGTGTTTTTGACCTCATTCCTTATTCTTGGACGATTTGATTCTTGTTGTTGATGAGTAGGTTATATAGATTCTTTATTGTCATTATCTTTTTATTGTCAAAGTCCATGATTTGATCTTCACTCTCTTTCAAGATTAGTTCTCTCATCATTTCTTCTATAATTTTATCATGATTGTCCCTATCAACATGCTTAGAAGGAAATTTATCAAACATAACATGAATGAATTCTTTAACCAAAAGAGTTCTTTTGTTGAAGATATAAGTTTTAGAATTCAATGAGTAATCAAGAAAGATACCTTTATTTGACTTAGCATCAAATTTACCTAAATTATCTTTGTCATTATTTAAAACAAAACATTTGCAACCAAATAAATGAAAATATCAACACTAGGCTTTCTACCTTTCTATAATTCATATGGAGTCTTTTTAAGGATGAACCTAATCATTACTCTATTTAAGATGTAGCAATACTTCGACCCAAAAATATTTAGGCAATTCATTTTCACAAAGCATGGTTCTTACCATTTCAATTAGCAACCTATTTTTTTCTTTCAATAATTTTATTTTGTTGAGGTGCAGAAAATTTATGTGTTATGTCATGCTCTTTAAAATACATTTCAAAATCGAAAATTTCAAATTCTTTTCCATGATCACTCCCAATATTAAAAATAGTATAATATTTTTGTGATTGTAAAGATTTTATGAGAGGAATGAATGCATGAAATGCTTCATGTGTATAAGCAAGAAAAAGCACCCATGTGTATATAGAATAGTCATTAATCACAACAAGATAATAGTATTTCTCACTAAGATTAAATATTCTAGTTTGACCAAAAAGATCAATATGTAAAAGTTGAAGTGGTCTAGAAGTTGAAACAACATTTTTAGGTTTAAAATAACTTCTAGAATATTTGCCTTTTGTACATGCATCACAAATACTTTCATTTTTGAAAACTAATTTCGCCAAACTATTGACCAAATCTCTTTTCAAAAGTTTAGAGATTATATCCATACTAGCATATCTATGCAATAAGAATAAATCTTCACTTTTTGACGTAAATAAATAAATATTTTCATGAGAAATATTGTTTAGGTCCACAACGTAGATATTATCTTGGCAATATCCAATGACAGCTATCTTGTTGATTTTAATGTCTATCACTTCATACACAAGTGAATTAAAAATAACTTTATAGCCAATATGACATAACTAACTAATGTTCAACAAGTTATTCTTCAATTTGTCAACAAAAAGTACTTTAGATATAAATACATGATTGTTACCTATTGAGCCAATGTCAATGACCTTGCCTTTGGAGTTGTCACCAAAGTTTACATTTTCATTCTTGGCCTTAAGCTCAATGAATTTGGATTTATCTCTGGTCATGTGTTTGGAACATCCACTATCCATTATCCAACTATCTTTTCTTGTCTTTTGAACCTACAAAACAAGAATTAATTCATCCCTTCTTTGATACCCAAATTCCTTTGGGTCCATACATATTAATATACTTTGGATTTCTAACATTCTCACCAATAGGGATTGATCCTTTAGGAATTCACACCCTTTTGATGGAGTAAGGTCTTCTATATTTAATAAGATATCTAAATTTTATATGATCAAAGAATTTACAATAATTGCATTTTACCATCCCCTTAGGATTTGTCACTTTCTTTTCAAAAAAAGTGTTAACTTTTTTTAGTTTCAAGTATGTATGAAATCCTAATCCAGTCTTATAAAAAACCGCTCTTTATGAAGCAATGATGTATTCAAGAGTTTTGCTTCCTTGCGTGAACTTACTTAAAAATTTATTTGAATTTTTAAGGTCACTCTTTACTTTTTCAAATTGACATAAGAGTTTTGAGTAATCATTTTTTAAACTTTCAAGTTGAGTCGAGAGATTTTCATTTAAAAATGTTTCTTCAACTTCAAATTTCAATATAAGCAATTTTTTTTTCTTTAGAACAAAATAAATAGTTTTCCATCAACTCATTAAAAGCATCATCTAATTCAAGTAAAGTGTAAAATTTAGTGTTTACCACATGGTCTTCATTTGTTGCTTCTTCATCTTCCAACGTCATAAGATAAAGGTTGATCTTTTCTTCAACTTCTTCATCGGAGGAATCTTCATTACTTGAAATGTCACTACCACTCCAAGCCGCATAAGCCTTGTTCCTTTTTTTAAATTTGTTCTCTTTTCTTTCTTTCTTCTTCTTGTGCTTGAGGTTGGGGTAATCCATCTTTATATGGTCTGATTTCTTACATTCATAACATATCACCTCCGATTTCTCATTTTGATTCTTGTTTTATTTGAAGTCCTTTCATTTGAATTTGTTTCTTGAAACAAATTTGCCAAACCTTTTTGTAGGTACGGCAATTTCTTCATCTTTATCACTAGAGGAATCAACTTTGTCTTCTATACTTATTTTTAAAGCAATTTCTTTTTCTTTTTTGAGAGTTCTTTCTTCTTCTTTGTCACTTGTGGCTTCTCTATTGCTAATCTTTAATTCAAAGGTCAAGATATTTCCTACCAAGTCTTCAAGAGTCATAGAGCTAAGATTTTTTTACTCTTTTATGGTATCCACTTTAGTATCAAATTTTGTAAGTAAAGATCTTAAGAGCTTAGTAATTAGCTCATTTTGTGTGAATACATTTTCAAGGCCCTTCAAGTAATTCATAATTGTTGTGAATCTTTTGTACATATCACTAATAGTTTCATCCTTTTTTTATGAAGAAATTTCAAAGTTTGATATGAGCATGTTTATCTTGGTATCTTTGACTAGACTTATTCTTTCATGAATGACTTTTAAAACATCCTATATTTCCTTAGCCTACTCACAAGCGAAAATCCGATTGAATTTCTTAGCATCAATAGCACAAAATAGCAAATCCATAGCCTTGAAATTGTTCGCTACTCTTCTATTATCTTCAGCCATGTAACTATAAGCAACTTTAGGTGTTGTTGTGTTATCTTCCATTGGAACAAACGATCCTTTCTCAATGACTTCCCATAGTTTCAACCATTTAGAACAAATATGCACCCACATTCTCACTTTCCATTGATTATAGTTGACACCACGAAGTAGTGGTGGTCTTGTAGAATATTGTTCTTCATTAAATGTGAAAGTGGAAATGGAAGTGTCTTCCATAATAATGAATCATAAGCTTTAAAAATTGTGAGATTTTAGATAAACTAGAGTATAAACTCTGATATCAATTGTGATCCCAATATGACAATACTTCTAGAGAGGGGTGAATAGGAGTTTAAAAATTCTAATGCAATTCTCACCCCATATGCAATATACTAACAAATAGAATGCAAATATATTAAAAATAAAGTAAGAGATATAGAATTTTTAGCCAATATTTTTATAGTAATTTGGAGCACAGCGTCTCTCTTATATCCACTCCTCTCAAGTCCACGATTTGAGGTTCCACTAGTTAACCGGGATTACACCCAATGCTTATAATAGTTCTTCGGGATTTTGTCCTACAATAATTCTCCGAGATTTCGCCTTAACAATGGGATATCACCCACAATATCAAATACAAGTTGGTATTTATAAATTTATAATATATGATCGTTCTGACTGCATTAAATACAAGATCTCTCTAAAAATTTAATTATAATGGCTATATTTTTTAAATAGATCCATTAGATGCAATTTAGTTATGACCATTAAGATTGAGTAATGATCATTATTCCTTAACTTGTAATGGTCTTGAACAATCTGTAACGGGCTTAAATTTTTTTTCTGTGTCTCAGACCATTTTTGAAAGTTAGAATGTAACAAACTTGAATGCTCTGTCAGAGGCATTATATGGTAAGTTGTAATAGGTTTGAATAATGTATAATGAGCTTTAATTTACTCTTTGTGTCTGTAATAAATTTTAGTCTTTTTAAGTTTAATGATCGTTATGACTTAGTCAGAGGCGTTACATCATGCTTGATCAGTTTTGGTGTTATTTTCTTGTTATTTATGTTTGAAATACTTAAAGACAATACACAACATAATTTATAAAGTACAAAATAATATGTTAAGTTTTGGTGAGGAGTAAAGTTTTTATAAGTGAAGGGAATGTTTATTATTATTTTTTTACTATTTGTGTTTCTATGTAGGAGTTCAAGGCTCTTTATTTTGGGGGCGTATATGATACTTGAGCTTCGGGGGTGGAGCAGTGAAGAACACAAAAAAAATGGCTCAGTCGAGGAACCATGGTTTTCAATTTTATCTTCGCCCTCTCTTCTTTTGTAATTAAGTAAAACATATATGCCTGTCTTTCTGGTTGACACAAAAATATGGAAAGCGTGTATTTTAGTTCTTATTCTCAGCAGAGACTTTGCTAGATAGTATGTGGTGTCTACAAGATATTCTTTTCTTTTGGTTATCTCACTTAATAAGGTTTGAGGGGGGCTGCTGTGTTTTTTTACACAACAGCCCCTCATGTGACCAATTTTTGCTACTTAAAAAATTTTAAAAAAATTTAAAAAAATTATATTTTGATAGTGTTTGATGTAATGAATCTATTGATGTATTTTTCATTCTAAATAAAAATCATTTGGACGGCTAAAAGTGCATTAGAAATTTTATATATTATATTTAATGGTCTAGATTTAACGCATTTCTAATGCATTTTTAGCCGTCCAAATGATTTTTGTTTAGAATGAAAAATACATCAATAGATTCATTACATCAAACACTATCAAAATATAATTTTTTTAAATTTTTTTAAAATTTTTAAATAGTAAAAAATTGACCACATGAGGGGTTGTTGTGTAAAAAAACACAGCAGTCCTCCTCAACCCACTTAATAAAGAAAAAAAAATATAAATAAAAATAACACACTATCACTTTTAGATGAGAAAATAAGAACGAGAGACAGATAAAATATAGAATGAATATTTTGTGGGGAAAATGAGGAAAAAAATGGGCTCATAAATAATAATGGAGAGAGAAAAATTGAATAAAAAATTTTACAATTAATAAGAGATAGTGAAAGAGAATGGCATATTAGTAAAAAAATATTAATACATTTAATAAGTTGTGGCTATAACAATTTTGGCTCTAACAATGGCGGCGATAGCGTGATCCATCAGGGGACCTTGGCCTCTCTCGGTTTTCACATAGCTTCGCCATTGAGTGTGTTGAGTGTGTTTATAATGGAAATTCGACCAACGAATTTTCTTTTAAATAACTGCCAAATTAACTTATGAAAAGTTATTGCATGTTACATTAAAAAGTAAAAAACAAAAAAACAAATAGAAAACAAACAGTCAAAAGAATAGAAAGAAAAATAACAAATTAGTCTATATAAATAAGAATGAATTTAGTATTTATAGGTTAATATTATTGAATTTTATAAATTTTATTAATTTAAATTAAAATCGTAAAAAATATTATATAATAAAAATTATTAATTTATAAAATTTTTTATGCAATCTTATTAATTGTGATTTGAAGAAGATAAATTTGAGTATAATCCTCAAATTATGTGATATATTATTATTATTATTATTATATTAAAGTGTCTGTTTTAGTTTGATTTTTGGAAGTCACCACTTGACAACTATCTCACAACAACTCAGCCCTCACGCGCCACAAAAACCCTTCTCTAACTCTCCCTGTCTCTCTCTCTCTCTGGCCTATCTCTACTTTAACCAAACATCAACGCAGTATATACTCTCTATCTCTTGTTCTCGCTCTTTTTCTTTGTCTCTCTATCTACTGGCATTGTGAGTATGGAGGTTTTGTTTTGTTTAATTTTGTCTCTGTGTGAAATTTAGTTTCGATTTTTTGATGAATTTTCTGTTTTTATTTCCCTTAGGTTGTGAAGGAGAAGATTTTGTTTCTCTCTATATATAGTAGGAATGGAATCGACGGAGTCGTCTTATGTATCTTCACCGGAGGCTCCGCGCCAGAGATCTCCTCTACCGCCGAAATCGCCTACTTCTGGTTTCTTTCTTTTCCCGACTTCTGATCCGATCTGCTTTCTCTCTCCCTCTTTAGAATTTTGTCTAATTAGTTATGGAACTAATTGCATTCTTTTGTTTGTATTAGACTGAATGACTATAAGGAAGTATGATAAATTATGTGGAATTTGTGTAATTCTATTGTGTTTTTGTTTTGAATTTTGGTGTAAAAACTGTAACTCTACCCATTGTTTTTTTTTTTTTTTTTGTGGTGAGAGAATGTAGTGCTAGGTTCTGTTTGGCTCCTGAGAAAAATACGTGCAAAATGGATGAAAAGTAAAATTTGGAGCTTCGTTTGGGTTTACAGAGGAAAATTACAGGATTTCGTATAGTTTAGCTGAGGTTATAAGCTAAAATTTTCTCCTTATCAAAAGTATTGATGGAAAAGTAGTTTCCTTGTGGTTATAATAAATGGTGTGTTTTTAATTACTTTTTTTTTTTGTAACAAATGAAGCATTACTTTATGCTCTTTTAAGGCTATTAAAGTAGCCAAAGTCCAACTAAGATTATTTAGTTAAGTGTACCTGCTTTGGTTGGTTGTCTTCGTATGTATTTCTTCATTGTATTGAAGTTATAACTCAAACTCTCTAATAAGTCATCTGATAATTCTCATTCCTTACTATTTATGCCATTCCAATATTTTATGGAGAGGAGATTTCCTTTTATTGTTTTTGTTCTTGGATAGTGTTTTAGTTAAATCCTAAAAATTTATTTACAGTAGTTGTGCTTGATAATTTAATTCATATCTAAAACTGAGGTCTTAACAAATTACCTCATGGAGATATATATTTAATTTTTCTTGGATTCAATAAGTAGATGAGATTTGAAAGGGTTTTACTTGAACTATATGCTTCTTTATTAAAAGTAATGATTCATACCTATTCTGCTGTTTAGCATTTATGTATTTTAAGCTTGGTGCAGTTAACTATAATCATGTTTGTTTGTAATTTATAGGGTCAACGTTTCCTTGATTGAGTTATCTGATGTCCCAGTTGTGGGGGTTTGAGAAGATAGGAAAGAATTATCCTGTAGAAAGTCCAAGTGATATTATCATTATTAGCTAGTCTAATATGTATATATAGGCATACTAAAATTTAATGCATACTAAAATTTAATCATTCTCTACCTTTAGGGTTATGCACATTTGATTCTTAATTATGCTAAGCAGGATATGTTGGTGCCTGTAATTTTTTTTTTCTTCATTATGCAATGTGATTAAGGCTTTATTCTGTTTTTAATACTCTCTGCTAATCTGCTTTTCCTATCATATTTGTTGATTTCAGATTCTGCTGAGAAGCCAACATACGTTAGATTTCTTGTTTCAAATGCTGCAGCTGGTTCAGTGATTGGAAAGGGTGGTGCCACAATCACTGATTTTCAGTCGCAATCTGGAGCAAGAATTCAGTTGTCACGTAATTATGAATTTTTCCCAGGAACGTCTGATAGGATAATTATGATATCTGGAACTTTGGATGATGTATTGAAGGCTTTGGAACTTATTCTTGCTAAATTGCTTAGTGAGGTAATTGTTTTGATGCAGGCTGTTCCATACATGCTGTTTGTTTTCCAATATGGCTTCATCAATTTATTTATTTTTTCTTGGTCAGCTTCATACTGAAGGTGGTGTTGATGTTGATCCAAGAACTAAAGTGAGACTAGTTGTTCCAAATAGCTCTTGTGGTAGCATAATTGGGAAGGGAGGATCTATTATAAAGTATGAGCACTGCTTCTTTTCTTACTGCTTCTTTTCTTTCTACTGATACAATATGTTGATTGGATAAACCTCAAAAAAAGGATGAAATATAATTTATTTTATGCCTTCAGATTTCTTGATTTGTGTTTGAAGAACCCTTTATGAGTTGCATGGAGGATAAAGGAACACATTTTTTGTAAATGCAACATAGAATAAGTTGGCAATGCCATGCTTCTGGGTTTACAAGACTCTTGAAAATGTTAATGCTGATGCTATGTGGTGACCAGTGGGCTGTTTCTTTTGTTAGAAACTTTTCTAATCCACTTCTCTTGTCCCCAAGGAAAACTTCTTCCAGTACGGTTGCTTTTGTTCTTTTATGTCTTGTATGAATTATACTTAATAGTATGAAGGCAAAGAATTTATATTAAAAGGATGCTAGATAATATGTTTGCAGGCAATATTGATTTGATTTCTTTTCCTTAAATCGTTGCTATGGATAACAATAATGTCACATTTTGGCTTTAATACTACTATTTTTTGTTGATTCTTGCATCTCAGTAAGCCTTCTAGATACTATTCAGTGGGGAGTTGTAGGCTCAGGGAGTGCTTGGTTTATTTACTGGCTGTTTAACTCTTAATGGCTAGACCAAAAATGTGTTATTTAAATTAGGCATCAACAGTTGTTAACTGTTGGGAGTTCTAGGACTGCTGTTTCAATCTTCTCAAATCTGGAGCCTTTTTCTATTAGCTGTTAGCCTTTGGAGCTTTTTTAAATTTGGATTATATTGTCATTATTAATATTTATTATGGAAAACTTACTCTTTCTAAATAAATGTGTTTTGTGATTATATATTTATAATTGGACAACAATAAGAAATGATTTGCAAAATTTTGCGAGCAATAATACTTGAATTAATTATGAAGTGAATATTTGTAGGTTAGAAAATTTATTTCTTTTAAGCATTTGTAGAATATCTGTTATGTTTTTGTTGAATAATGTTCTCTCTCTCTCTCTCTCTCTCTCTCTCTCTCGTGTGTGGCACATTAAGGAAAATAGGCAAGAACAACATACTATATTCAATAATAAAGTATATTCTTAGTGCTTATGAACATACATATAGCAAAATAATTAAGAATTGTTTGCTAACTATTAAAATTCACCAGTCACTTGCTGCCTACCATTTGCTATTTCTTACTACTAATATATGGATCAAAGACTCTAATCTTGGAGATGGATTGCAAACTTTAATAACTAGGGGGAGGAGCACCAATAATAGATGTTAGAATACAAGTTTGAGTTGAGGAATGAGAACGTTCAGTAGTTCGAAATTATTAATAATATAATCTTATGTAGATGTGTTGTATTTTTAATGTGGATGACCTTCATAATCCTACAGCGCTTTTAATTGTCCATATGTTTTATATTATGTCATTTTATTTTTGGAGAGCTCTTTTATTTATATTTTAAAGAGTTTTCTCATTGAATATTGCATATTTTTGGTTTTACCAAATCAGCTGTTGGGGAGACCACTTCTATATACTATATGCATGACCTAACGCCACCTTCCTTTCTAGTCCGTATTCTAAATTTTTGTAAAAAGCTTTAGATCAAACATTGAAGCATTCATCCCTTCTTTCCCATAGCCATAGGGCATTTTATACATTCGTTGTGGATGCTTCTACCATCTTTCTCATTTTTTATATTTTGGAGTAAGTTTTGGAAATTTGTTCTGTTCTATGCTCTCTCCCCCCCCTTCTTTTCCTCATGACTTTGCTGATTAGAATATTCTATCAGCCTATGGTGGTAATATCATTCTCTTTTGCCCTTTTTTTAAACAATGTGTCATAGTGGCACATTTTAAAAGAGGTGTGACACTATAATTATTGCTCTTTTATTTGTTCAATTATAACTGGTTGAATTGTCCTTTATCAATAATGTTTCTTGCAAGATCAGTTGTGAGTTTGCTGGATTGTATATCAAAGCAGAGGAAGAAAAAGGCAAATGCTGATACCTAGATTTACATTTTTACAGGTCATTTATTGAAGAGTCCCAAGCTGGCATTAAGATATCTCCCCAGGATAATAATTTTTATGGGTTGAATGATAGACTGGTGACGTTGAATGGAACTTTAGAGGAGCATATGCGGGCAATAGATCTAATTTTGTCTAAATTAGTTGAAGATCCTCATTACTCGCAGACTATGCATACCCCGTTTTCATATGCAGGTTTGTCTTTGCCATTAGCTAATCATTCGTACTCTTGTTTTTGGAGCAACTTTTTAAGGTTCACTACATTTATTAAATAAATTTGGACTTATTTGTCTTCACGAGCTCTATCATATGTTGGGTGGTATGATTAGAAAATTCTAGGGAGAATTTATTGGATTTGCATTCAAACTGGATCTGATTGATTATATTTTTGATGCTTAAGAAAAATAGGTAGAGAAAGATGAACATGCGTGTCTTCAGAAAAGAAAAGAGATTGAAGATGGAGTCATGCAGTATTCGGATACACCCTTAAACTCATATCAAATACCATAAATTTCCTTTAAACAAAAGTTTAGAAAAATTAACTAGCTTACAGAAGTTATATAATGTGACTTCAAACTTGAAGTTATTTTGTTATGATTATGTCTATATAATAGTGAATTCCAAATAAGCGTTAAATGACAACTAAATAGACAGGTGCAGTATTGCAGGAGCTTGGCATCTAGAGCCAGAGCAAAATATTAACTTTTAAATTTGGAAAATTTCCTTCTTTTTTATTGATATTGAACCGGAATTTCTCTTTCCAAAAGTAACACCATTAACTAGAACTAAACCTCTTGCTTTTAATAAATTAGTCCTAAAAATAGACTTCTGACAACATAAATTCTCTTTCTAAAAACAAACTATAAATGATCAGAATCAACTTTACGATTAATTATCAACAGAAAAAACAGCATCAAGATTTTTTCCACTATGTATTGAGAATTCAAGTTGTCTTCGATAATGTCTTTGTATTTAGGGATCTCTCTCCTCTATCTCCAAAAAAACAAAAAATGGTAGTCCTTGAAAAACAAAGAACGGTGTTATGTATGAAGATTTAAATGAAAATGGCCAAACAGAAAAGAACTATGTTAACTTATGACTATTTATGTGAACTCTGATTTAGACCTTTAGTTAATGAAGGTTGAATAAAGGGAAGTACATAAGAAGAAAAATGAACTAATGGCTAGTTAATTCTTTATATTTTAGAAACTAGACCTATAACTCTAATCATAAAAAATAGGTAAGTGTGAGTTTTCTCCAAACTTTCTTATTAAAATGGTTCATTAACGAGTAACTGGTGAGTTCAACATTATTCTTTTACTTTTTTTTAGTTGAATTGGAGATATATTATAGAAGAATTGTTAATAAGGCATTTTAAAAGAGAAACAAATGAACTGAAGAGAAAAAAATAAGTTAAATCTTGGGACATAGGCTCTACCAATATTTCTTTGGCAGGCACCCAGCATAAATACTTGGATGATAATTTTTCCTTATTAATAATATCAAAACAGTGCTAAAAACATTTATAACAATTTTAAACTTTATTTTTCTAAATAGCAAACTGATTGGAACTTCTTATATAACAAAATTTACTAGAAAACTTAAATTATCAATGTTATGTATCAAATGAAAATGATTCCACATACCATTGTCCTTGTCCATACAACACATTATATGTATGGTTTTTGTTCCTTCTCAGCAAAGTTATCCCTATGATTAAGAGCAGCATTTTGACATGAAGAATTCTACTCGCTTGGCTCTTGGAATGGATTTGGGGTCATTTTGAACTTTAGTGTCTATGTAAAGAACATCTATCTTGAGTATGGGGATAAATGCGGCTGAATTTTTTTTTTTAATTATTATTATTTAATATTCTTTTTTTTTTTTGTTTATATGCTTAATTAAAAATTCCGAGTTCTTTTCTTTGCAAATAAAACAAGTTGGGCCTTCAAAAAATTTCAGCATTCTGTGTAGTCCTTTGTTTGAAATTATTTAGTGCAACGTGTTCTGATGTTAACATTTGAGTGCTACTTGTTTTCTTCGAATGACTCTTCATTTCATTATTTTCTGTTTTTTTTTTGCTCTGGTTTGAATTGCAAATTCTAAGTTTTGTTCCAGCTTATTGGTTTATAATTTTTTATTGTAAAGTATTGGTGGAAAGGTATACTATCTACATAGAAGTTCCTGACCTTTTAACAAAAAATCTAGGATGGAGTGTTATTTTGACCCCCTTTTCTTTTGGAGTGTGATCGCTGTTTTCTGGCTGAAAATTTTAGTAATCCAAATTAAGTAGAGGCTTTAAATTCATGTCTCTTGGCTTCTTGGGTTAAATCCTGATTTCATATTTCTTATTTGACTTGGTTAAGAAGTGTCATAATTTAGTAATTTGTGAATTACTATATCAGGAGGGATGATAGGCAGTGTAAGTTAGGTGTGTTGTCTAGCATTTGCCTAATCTTTGCTATTAGCTAAAATTTTATGTTTCAAAATTTGATTTTGGAGATCCTTTTATAATCACCTATTTAAAGAAACAGATCCAGGAATATTACCACCTTAATTATTTGAATTTATTATTATTATTTTTTTTTATCAATGCTCAATATGAAAAAAAGTGCCTTTATGTTAACGAAAAAAAGTGTATTCGCATGACTAACTTTAGTTAATCGTGTACCATGTGAAAAATATACGTAAAATTCCTTCTCTAGAAATAATAATCCAATAAATTATATTTACTGATTTATATTATATATATATAATTATTTGAAATTATTAGTGAGTTAGTGACTAATATTTGGCCACTGTAAAGCTCCCAGCTCCTCTGCTTCTGTATGGTAGGTTTTCAGACTTTTCAATCAACATCCAGGATGTTGTTTCCTTGTTTGGATGCACTTGATTAGAAAAATTGAGCTTGTTGTTGGACTTAGAATTCTCTTTTTCTGAAAATAATCAGCATGGTAAAAAAACCTTGTCTCAAATTCATTCATTTTTGTTTCAACTACCGCTTGAGAATTCTTAACAGCTCCTCTTAATTTCTAGCTGAGAAATTTGGGATCTATTTCAAGTGCAAATTCAAAAAATTTTTCCCCTAACTATTGGTGGTTCTGGATAGTTTAATCAATAATAAGCATTTAATGCTATTTGAGGTATAATAATTTTTGAAAGAGCAAAGATGGTTGGATAGCACTTGTGCGGGTTTTTGTTGGAAAAAGTAAGTTTAATGGGCTTGGCTCTCATTTGCAGGACTTTGGATCAGTCAAATTATGTGACAACTATTCTTGTCAGATAAAAAAGAGGATTGTGGCATTTTAATGAAAAGATATGCGAAACTTGAGAAAAAACCTAGGCTTGAGAATTGAATATATATTATGAAGAAATAGGGTGGTGGTTTAACTTTGCTTATACTGAAATTCATTTAGCTGGTATGTAGAGGATTGCGCTTGCTGTCAGATGAATCATGATGGTCAATACCATGGTTTAATCATAACTATCAAATCCTGAATTAGGATAAAGGGTCTTTAGGCTTTCTTGGCTTGAAGAAGCACTTTTATTGAGGGTAGTTGGTTGAGAGAGAGAATGGGATGAGAATTTGAGCTGCTCAGGTTACAAGATTTTAATATTAAGTGAATTCTGCTATCATGAGTCTGTGTTGAGTTACAATCGAGTCCTAGTACAAATGTTCTGTTACTTTGTTATGCACTGTGCACTTCTCTTCATAGAATAATGTAAATTGGTGAAGCCATTTGCAATCTCGTGTTATACTTGTATTGATATCTTGTTTTCTTTAACAATGTTAAACATAAGAATTTAGGAGTCCATCCTCTGACTTGCTATGGTTTTTCCAATAAACTCTTTACAGTATTTTTTTTTCTTTCTCAGCCAACTCATTTATTTTTTAAAAACACTTCATAGTCTTCCAAGGTGTGAAAGGCATGTATATGTGGCACTGATAACAGGGTACACGTGGCATATGTGTTAATCTTGGGTTAATGTTAGTGGCTTTAAAAATTGAAGGACTTGAAAAATAGTTGGACTCTGTTGAGGTTTTGTCACAAGTTGGGAGGACTCATTTGTTTCATCATATTAGAGGGAAGTTGTTTAGAACTTGTGATTTCTGTGAAACTTAACCATGATTATTAGAGGCCATTTTTGTAATTTATGTTGGGAGCAAATGGTTGGTTATCTTGTGTTTTGTCTAAATTTAATTCCATGTAGGACTTCTTTAACTTGAACTGTTAGGCATTTTCTTCTCTGGTTTTCATGGCATTCAATGTGTATTAAGTGCTGCTTCTGTTGCAACAGTAGCATACAATTCGATGAACTATGGATCAAATGGGGCTGGAGCAAAGTTTCAGAACAGCAAGGTTTACTTGATTCTATAATACTTTAATCTTAATTGTGTCCTAGTATTATATGCTCTGTCTATTGATAATTTATTTATGCAATCAATTTTAATATTTCAGATAATGGAGTTTCCTTTCTACTTTCTGTAGATTGCCCACACAATATTGAGCAGCACTGCTGAGAATTGGCACCCATAAATTTAAAATATTTATGTTGTAAAACTTTAGACAGTTTAGTAAACAGTAACCACCTAGTATTTTGTGGGAAATGGTGGTGTACACCACTGATGACATTTCTGCTCATGTCATTTAAAGATTGGATAGGCTTTATAGTTGATAATTTGATATGGATCTAACTTTGTTGTTTTGGTATTTGAGCCTATGATCTAACAGAAACTAAGTTTCTTAAATTGAAGGTAATAGCATTATTTGAAGCTGATGCACTTTCTCATTCTGAAAACTCTTCCATCAATGTTTTTATAGTTCAGTTCAGTTATGTTCAAAAAACATCTCCATGGTTGTTTTATCTTTCAATTAATGCATGAATGATTATTTCTAATCATTCGTGCATTAATTGAAAGGTATACAATGGTGATTTTGAGGGTAGTTCAGTTAGTGGTCATAAACATTTATGTGATGGTGATTTTGATTGGTGGCCTTCTGATGTTTTTTCCAGGAGGATCGTACCAACTTAGTGACCATTGGTGTTGCAGATGAGCATATTGGATTGGTTGTTGGTCGCGGTGGAAGGAATATAATGGAAATCAGCCAGGTATTTAGATAACAGACGTTCTACGTTATCATGTAATGTATTTTATGCACTAAACTGGAGCACTTTGTGTTGGTAGGTTAGTGGAGCCAGGATAAAAATATCAGATCGAGGGGATTTCATGGCTGGAACAAACAATAGGTATAAGAATAGATTTGAGCTGATCATTCTGCAGCCTATTGCGTTTAGATTTGTGAATCAACAAATGATTTTAACTTTGTTCTCTTGCATCTTGTTTGGCAGGAAAATCACAATTGCTGGGTCACAGAGGGCTGTCCGAGCAGCTGAGGGCATGATAATGCAGAAGGTAGCCTATGCTTCTGAGAGGGGGGCAGATTAGCGTTCGAGAATTCCGAATTGTTTTGTTCTGAATTATTTTTGTTGTGCATCTGTCAATTTCCTTATATATTTGGTAATTTAGAAAATTGTCAGCATACCTTCTCAAACAGAGTTGGTTAGCAATTTCAAAAACTATGATTGGAAGAGCTGAAAGAAGGGAAAAAATTTTCATAGAAAGAGATAGAGAGATAAGACCTTTCTGCAGGAAATTGTTAAGAGTACAAATTGTGTTTCCAGGGAAGAAAAGTTGTTGGATTAGGCCTTCGTAGGTTGACTGACTATAGAATTAACTTCATTTGATCTCTTGATACAAATGTAATTCCCAAATTAGCCATTGATTTTTGTTTTCAAAATAATGCTTTACTTTTGTTTTCTATATCTGCACTTTCTAAAGTCGCTTTTCCTTGTACTTGAATTTCTTCATTTTTTTTTCTTTGGGTAAATTTGGCTTTAACCGAATTTCTGATTTTTTGCCTTTCAAAGACGGCTTCAAGAACATAGAAATGAAGGCTTGTTCGTTGGCTACTTGCAATTTTATATCATGGGTTCGGGCGTGACTGCTTGTTGTACTCCGGAAAATAGGTGTAAGAGATTTTCTCTCCTCCCAAGCTTGACTTTCTCTTTCTATCTACTAATTACTGCAGCCTTTTCAGTACTAAGAGGAGTTCTCACATTATTAACACTAATTATAAACTGAAGTACTTATATGTGATTTAACTAATTATAAACTGAAGCACTATTTCCTTTCAACCCTGTAAAAAAAATGTCATTATTGAATAATGATACAATTAAACATGATTTCTTATCTTTTCAAACAAATTTGAAAAATTTTCAATTACGGAACTTGTATTATGTCATAAAATTAAAATTCCTGAATTTTTTTTTTGGTAATTAATACTCATAAATATATTTAAAACGAGTTATATTTAAAATGAGTATGAAAAGTTATTTTAAAATTTAAAAAATATTAATTTTTTAAGTGTTTAGATAAGTAATTTAAAACGCAGTTTTGAAACTTAAAAATAGAAAAATTTAAATTAGATATGATAATTTTTTTAAAATGGCATTCTCAAAACTCTGTTTTTAAAATTAAATATCTTTTAAAATTTTATTTTTATCATTTTGAAACTTAAAAAAAAAAATAATTTAAGTTATAATTTTTTTTTTAAAATGACATTTTTTTAAAACTCTATTTTGAAAACTGAATTTTTTTCAAAATTCTGTTTTTAAATATGAATTTCTTTGATATTTAGTGCATATGCTGGATTCTTTAGTTGTCCATAATTATTCAATCATTGAATGTCTTATGCATCATAAGGTCTCACATCAAAAGTTATAATAAAATTTTAACCTCCTATGTTATGAATTTAATACTTATAGTCGAATTATTAATTTAATAATTTTTTTCATCCTGTAATTTATCATTTTTATAGATTTTTAATTAATCTTTTGTCATTTCATAGTACTTATCTAAATTTTAGAGAAACGATAACTTTTTTTTTTGTACTAGTCTCTCTCCCTCTATATATATCTAGTACTAACATTTAAATACAAATACATATTTGGAGAGGAGAATAAAATTATTATTATTAAGATTTGAATTTAATTGAAATTTAAATGAATTATATAATGAGATATATAATAATAATAGTAACTCTCCCTTATAAATTTTATTCATCCTACTTAAGATTCAAACTCAAACTTTTGCACAAAGACATCAAATTTTAACTATTGGCATATCTTTTTCAAAACACTAAAAGAACAAAAGAAAGAGCAAACTTAAAATGGTCGCTATAAGTTAGATGCGTAACAACTTGTTGCACTTGAAATGGAAAAATAAACTAAGTGAGATCAGTGATAATTTACTTACAACACTTCTTTTTTTTTAATATAATAATTTGACTCTATTTAAAACTTAAAATTTGTTGGATTTAATTGGCTATGAACAAACATATCCGTGGAGAATCTTGTTACTCATGACTTTAAAACAAGCTAAATAATTACTGAAATAAACTAGTTGGAATAAAAAATAAAAGGTAACTTTTATTATTAATCATATGCTAATTCTACAATACACCTAATTTACTGATAAATCTCTCTGTTTTTACTCTTGGATCATCAACTTTAAATCCTATAATCGTATAATATATCAAACATGACTCTTAATCATATAATATATTGAAACATGACACTACTAACAAAGATTAATTTAGGTATTTAGGTACAGTATGCCACGGCCGTGCATGCACAAATGAGCACCACCAAACACCATGTGAAGCCGGAGTCACTACAATTTTATTCTTAACATTCACAATGCCAGACTCGATAAATTGCTACATGAACACAAAACACTCGCTTGTCCTTGTTCATGGGTAACCCTCATCCCCTCCTCCTCCATATCCAGACCCATAACCCGATCCATGGCCAGAGCCAGAGCCATTCCCACCACCGCCACCTCCTTTTCCACCACCACCACCGCCTCCGCCTCCTCCACCTTCTCCTCCTCCACTTCCATATCCAGACCCGCTTCCACTACCATATCCTGATCCATAACCCGACCCACTTCCATTACCTGAACCTCCCCCACCACCACCACCTTCTCCTCTGCCACCACCTCCACCTCCACCTCTACCACCTCCACCACCAGACCCGTAACCTGACCCACTACCTGAGCCATATCCTGAACCGTACCCACCACCAGAAGCAGACCCACCTCCACCACCACCACCACTGCCACCACCTCCGCCACCACCTCCTCCTCTACCATACCCTTCTGCCCCACCATATCCTTCACCACCTCCAGACCCATATCCTGAACCATAACCAGAACCAGAACCAAGTGCTGAACCTCCACCACCACCACCACCACCTTCTCCTCCACCACCACCACCTGCAATAGCCTTTGAGGACCTACCAGCAAAGCAAAGGTCAACAAGAAGCAAGATCAAGAATGCAGCACATATCAATCTTGAGCTTGCCATTTCCAAAACTAACAAATCCCAGTTGAGAAAATATATATATTTATGTGTTAGTATGTATTATGTCACTGATCAAAGTTTGAGAAGAGAAGCTAATAGTGAAATGAATATGCTTTGGTGAGTGGAAATGTAAAAGTTGGGTAGCCCTATATATAGGCATTGTAAAGGCGAACTGTTCTTTGAAAGTTCGTAAAATTCTAGTTGTTTCTTAATTTATTAATTAGATGATGAAAAAAAAAGGGGAAGATTGCGTGTATTTCGGTATTTTTGTTTAAGTGGTGGTGGTTGGGATTGGGGCGGCAGTGGTGGTGGTGGACAGTTTATTTGCTTTCGTGTCTTCATGCAATATCCCTATCGGCAATACTCTGCTATGATCCCCACTTTTGACTTGAGAGAGGTTTCTTAGAAAAACATACCGAGTAGTGGCATATGTATTGCATGCCCACTTTGTTTCATTCTGTTCATATTACATCTTTGATTTCATAAATTTGTCACTTCTTTCCTGTCTTTTTTCAGTTAATCATCATCTATTCATAATCAAAGTTAATCATCATCTGTTCATAATCAAACTCTAATTAAAAGAGATAAATTGAAAAAAGAATACATAAATTAAAAAAGACAACCACGAATTCTGAAATAAAATAAGTTGAATCAACCTGAGAATAACTAAAAAAAACTCTAATTATGCTCAGGTTGCCTAGAAGGCTTAGGTCTAGAGGTAAGATTAAAGTTATATATGGGAAGTCTCTTGTTGGATTTGATATTAAATTGATTTTTTATGCAATTATTAACTTTTTATTTTTCAACAACTATAAAGTCTTTTCTTTTATATAGCTATAAGCTATTAAATAATTAAATAATTATTTTTTATAAAAACTTCAATTAGTTTATAACTGGTGGCTGTTATCTTATAATTGTTTGTTGTAAGTGTTTGATAAAATTATTATTACCTGTTAATTATTAATATATTTAATAACTATTAATGATAAATATTAATATTTTTATTTAAATATTATTTTTAAAGAATAATTTAATCTTTATATTTAAATAAGTATGAGTTTTTTTAAAAATTTAAATTGAAATTTTTATAAACAATAATTATTGAACTATCTAACAGCTAATAGTTATTATTAATTAAATATGTTTGATGCCGCTGTTAAGAACAAAAAAAATTAATAACTGCATCAAAAAATTTTATCAAACACCTATTTAATAATAATCTGTTATCATTACCGACTATCAACTAATAACTATCAACAATAATTAACAACTATTATTAACAGTTAAATCAAATGAGACCTAGATTTTATTATCAATAAATATAAATTTCTCTAAATATACCAATATCTATTTTTTTTTATGGATTTGTTATTATTTATTTTATTTTTATTTTTGGAATTTTTTTTTGTTCTTTTAATAGGATTACTTAATAAAAAAAAAATTTATAAAAATAATTTTTTTAGACTATTTTGTAGTTTACGAGTTCATTTTCTTGATTTTATATTTATTATTAATATATATAAATAATCGAGTTTATATAGAAGTATGAAGGTCGATTTATAACTTAATCACCATAAAAAAATAGCGTGTTTTTTACCGAATTGTCAGTTCAAATGCCTTATCAATACAATTAAAGAATATTGAAAGAAATTGGGATGTGAATATAGTTAAAGTGTATATGAAGGAAATTTTGTTGTTGATTGTATGGTAAATTTATCTATAAATAGTGAGTTTGGTTTGAGAGAAATTGAGTTTCTTCCTTATGGAGTGATGCAACTTTTACAGCTTGATGCTCTAAGGGTGGGTTGTAGTAGATTTTGTCATAGGTTGTAGCCTTTAATTGTTTGGTTTGGATTATTAATCCCTTTTTATCACGAAAGAAAAAGAAATATTGAAAGAAATTCAAACCATTTTATTTTGATATTCTTGTCTTATTTTTAAATCAATATATATTATTTTCAATATATAAATGAAAATTTATAATATTCCTAAAAAAATTTTTTAAAAAAAAATTACATTAGAATTTCCGTTTGAAACACTCTTTAATATTCTAACAAAAAAAAAAAATCTAAATTACTGATAGATATATATGTGATAATCAAAAAAAATTTCTACGATATTCCGAATTTAAGAGATATACACTTATCTACTAAAAAAAAAAGAGATAAATAAAATAAGAAATTTTATTTGTTCAGTCTCAATAGAATTTTTCACTGTTTTTTAAAGAATTATTATCATAGGTTAATTATTATGATATTTTTATATTTTTTTAAATGATATTAAATTGTCCATATATTTTTAAAATTATACTAAAATATCTCTGTATTTTTCTTTGGTTAGACAATGAGATCCTTTCATCCAATTTTTTCTCTTTTTTCATTAGTCAAAACCTAAAAAGTTAACTTTTAATTAAAATATTTAGGATTAATTACTCTGATATCTCTGTATTTTTTCAAATTATACTAAATCGTTCATATATTTCTAAAAAACATCCATACATTTTGTTGTAATCAAAATTGCATAAAGTTCAATTTTTTCTCTTCTATCCAATTTGATTATGATTTCTTAAATTCTTTTTATCAGAGATATAAAAATACTAGCATTATGACCCCTATATTTCAAGGATGATAAGTGATTCTTCTTGTTGAAAAAAAATTTACATAGTTTAATCAAGAATAAACTTTTGAGATTTATAACATAGGTGTAAAATTTTATTTGAGAATTAGATTCAAATTGGATAAATTCAAAACTGGTAAATTCAAGTCAATAATTGAATATGACTTGAAAATTTTTATTAACAGTACAGATGAAAAATTGGTCCGCTGTGAGATTACCAAATGTGATTTGGATTAAATGAAAAAATATAGCGATATTTTAGTATAATTTTAGAAATACATGGATGATTTAGTATAATTTAAAAAAATATATATAAGGACATCAGCTTAATTAACTTTATTTAAGTTGACTTTTTGGGTTTTGACTAACGAAAAAATGGCAAAAATGAAATGGAAAGATTTCATTGTCTAACGAAAGCAAAATGTAGGAATGTTTTAATATAATTTGAGAAATATAAGGACAATTTAATATAATTTAAAAAAAATGCAAAGTAATTAATCCTATTATCATCAAAGTCATATTATTTTAAATTATAAATTATTTATTTTAAATTTTAAATTATTCTTTTCATGCTACTCTAATAAACTATTTTAACTTAATTATTAATGTTATCTAATAAAATTCTATATTAATAAAATTATAGTAAGGTCTTGCCTACAATATATATATGGAATAAAAAAAGTACCAATATCTTATTATTAAATAAAAATAGATATAAAAGTCACATTAATTAAAATATTTTTTTTATTTATTGATTAAGTGTATAGGATAATTAGAATATGTTATGGTGCAGGCAATAATAAATATAATTTGTTATGAGAAGCAAAATTTTTGCAATAACATAACTTTTTTTTTTTGAAAAAATAAATTTAACTAGTTAAGGACTTAAATTCTAACAGATCTTTCCTTTTAAGAATTTTTCATGTATCATGTTTTTTTTTTTTTACTATATATTCCCTTCTATTCCAAACATTTTCCCTTATATAACCATTCCTTATACTTTCCCTTTATAATAGATAATTCTTTGTAGTTGTTAGTATAGACTTGGAATAATTTCAGAAAAATCTTAAATGAATTTAGTTCACCACATAAAATTATAAATTATTAATAATGATTAAATATTATTAAATAATAATTATTTATGTGATTAATATAATAATTAATTATTTAAATCAATGAGTATTATAATTATCACGTTGATATATCAAATTATTATTAATTAATTCATAATTATACATAATAAATTATATTCATTTAAAAATTTCTTGATAATCTCACCAAAGTTCTCCCTTTTGATGTAATGTTATCCTTCACCACAAGTGGATTGCTAAAATTGATATGATAACTTTGTGTTATTTCGTGCACAGATTGAATTTTTTGTTCCATGTACAGATCATTCCCTTAGGACATCCATATTAATCCATATATATTATATTATATCTATGGTGTTAGATTTTTAATAAGTCAAATTATAAGAAAATTACATTAAACTTGTAAACATATTTAAACTATGACATCATAATGAGCAAAGGCTGTCTGACATGGTTATTTACAAAAAAAATGTTAAATCATCAATCAAACTTTTATTTCACCATTCAACTAGGTAGTCTAATTTTTTTAAGAAATATTATATATAGAAATATTTAATATGAACAAAAAAAAATAAAGAATATATCAAATATTACAATTTAATATAAATAAAAAATAAATTTAAAAGTCGAATCTACAATCATTTAACATTTCAATTTTGATTCCATCACAGTATCAAAACTTGATAGGTATGTATATATATATATATATGGTTCTTCCAATTTTTTCTTGAACAAAACATAAGGCATTACCAAACACCAATAATTTAGAAGTTTGTTGCCACTAATAGTGGATGCTTAGGTTAGTTTAAAAAAGCTCAAGTAACCTTAGTGTTTTATAAAAAATATTATTTTTATAAACTTTTTTAAAAATTTATAAAATAATTATGATTTTACATATTATTTTATAACTTTTTTATGAAATTCTTTATAAACTTATAAAATAATTATAATTTTACACAATATTTCATAACTTGCATATATTTATAAAGATTATATGTAACACCCCATAAGACTGTACGTGAGACTGTACTAATATAAGTGGATTATAGCAATGGATAAGAAATTAATTAAAGAATAAATGAGTTAAATTAGTTTAAGAAGATATAACGAGAATATTTGAGGAAAAATGTTTCTATAATATTGTCTATTAAGGATGATAATAGACAATATTAACGGTAATAGAATTTTTATAATATTTTTAAAAAGTTTTTCATTTAAAAAAAATATTGAGGATACCTTAAATTATGATAGTAAATTATTAGGGAAAAATAATTTAAGAATTAATGTGAAGTTAGAAAGGCAAATGAATAGTGAAAAAAAAAGAAACTGATAAGAAAATTATATTTTAAGGTAATTGTCAATTCATAATTTCTAAGAAATTTTCGACAATAAATTTATTCAAATTTCTATTACATAATTTAATTTAGATAGATTATGGTTCAATTAAAAATAAGATAGAAGTGAATATAGTATTAAGAGTGATTGAAAATGGATATGGAATATAAGAGAAATTAAGGAAACGTAAACTTTCTATTTATAGAGTTTTTTCGAAACAAGTTCGGTATAAAAAAATTTTAACTATAAAGGTTGAATTATTAAGTTAAATTGAGGTATCAAGGATAATGTAAGGTTCCATAAAAATTTAATGGGAATAATTTATAGACTCAATTGAAAAGAATTAAAAAAAATTGTGATAGCAATTATAAATAAGAAAAATTTTAGGTCAAAATATAATTATCTAAAGACGTAGGATCCACCAAGTCGAAGTTCAGTTTAATCTACAAAATCTAGAATTCTCCAAGGAGTAGCTGGCTAAAGGGATAAGGAAATGAAGATTTTTATTGAAGATTTTTTCATCAATTTCTAGAAATTGAACATTTGGCCCAAATCTAGAATTTTCTCCATTTTCAACCCTTCTAATGGCTTTAGTATAAATAAAAAGAGAATGCTAGTCATTTGAAAAGCAATGGCCAAACCCTCTTGTCCAAAAAAAAAAAAACTCTCAAAAATACTTTCTCAACCATCTTTCAAGTAATTTAAATATCTAAGTTGGGAAAGGTTAGATAGAAGGAAAAAAGTTGATAAAGTAAGAATTAATGAACTTGTTATCATTGGAGGAGAAGAAAGGAAGAGATTCATCTAAGATAAAAATTTTAAGCTCAATTCTTTGATTTAATTTGTAAGTGTTATAATTTAATTGGGTAATGATTTGAATTAACTAAACTAAAGAAGTTAAAGATGAAGTAGGGTTTAGAGGAATCCTAAAATCTATTTTAAAATAAAAATTTGTAGCTAGAATTCCGTGGACTTAATGAATAAATTTTTAGAAAGTGAAAAACATGAAAGTTGTAGAAATTTATGTTATTTAGATGTTTATAAAGGAATTTATGAAATTAGAAGAGAAGGAAGAGATATTAAGTAAAAACAACGACTGACTCGGATGAAGTAATCAGTAAAAAAGGCTACTGTATTTTAATTCTATAGAACATTAGAGAATAAATTAGGAGAAGTTTTCAGTATGAAAAGTGTTTATTATGTCTTATACAGAGGTCTATAAAAGGGTTTTAGCATTGTATTTGTATTTTGAGATATATTAAGCTATAAATGTTACCTGTCCAGATTGACAGACAAACACAAAAGAGTTATTGTGTTATGTTGATATAAGAATCTTAGAGTCTGAATTAGGAAAAATGTTAAATATGAAAAAATTTTATTTATATGTTAAATAAGTAACTGAAAAATGGTTTTTTATTTAGATGAACACGGCTGAGTTATAGGCACGAAAATGGAGTCTGTCCGGATATGAACTACAAAACAGTAGGTATAATTTTGACGAATTATTGAGAATGATGTAGTAATCAAATTGACTTGAAATTTGTATAAGTAGTAATCTCATATGTATAGTTTAAGTATAAAAAAAAATTGAAATAATTGGATAAGTGTAGAGAGAGATATGATTAAAAGAATACAGACTGTCAGTAAGGGTTTTCCATATAAGTAAACCCTAGAGACGAAAGATTTTAAGAATTTCTTAAATATAAATATAATTAATGTAATTTCATATTAATTAGTATCTAAATTGAAATTAATTGAATATGTAGCATCAAGAATGAATAAAATATATGATGAAAATCATAAGTGCTAAGGCATTGGATCAAGAAAAAAGGAAATGAGAAATGTAAAGGTTAAAAGCTAAGGTGAATTAATTATACATCATTGTGCATGTTCCTTGTCATAATACGATGTATTTAATTTAAATAAATTTTATTTTTTGATAACCAAATACTTCATTGTTATAACCATTGAATAACCAAGCCTAAATTGATTTATTGCTATAGAATTGTAATTGAGATTGAAATGCTTATTGTATTACTCACTTTGAGAACCTGAATTGTGACATCGAAGTTTACTACTTATATGGACCTGATAGAGCTACCGCACTTACAGGATAATTGGTTAATACTATCGGTATTGTGCACAATGAACTCTTTATACTGTTTATTCTAGTTAGGAAGAGACTTGTCCTAACTATAAGATATGGTTCACCTTATGTATTTTACATGAGATATGTATATTGTTATACATTTTAAAGTCCTTTATCTATCATTTCCACATACAGATATATTACTTGTCTTTCATCACTAATACTGCCTGTTATTGACCTGTTTATTTTTTATACTACTCTAAAATTGATAACCATTATTGTCTCTGGAACAGATGATGTGTAATACCCAATCATTAATACTGTTCATTTCATTTATTTACTGTTATTAAACCTTGTATGTGATATGATGTGTATTTAATTCACTAAGTATATTATACTCATTATATAGTTATTTATCATTTTTTAGGAGCAAGATAGTGATAGTTATTTTCAAGTCATTCCTTTATCCGACTTTGGATGTCAAGAACTCCAAAATAGATATTTATTTTTAAATGGTCATATGTATAAATTTTAGAGATCCATAGTATTGTATATAGATAGATAAATGATGTATAAAGTATTATATGAATGTTTGATAATGACAGTCGATATGATGTGATTAAAATGTGATATGAGTTATTACTGGAATTTAATAGATAATTAATGCAAAATGAGTAATGTCTAATCACTGATAATTATAAATTTATAAAAATAATGATGGTTTTACATGTTATGAAAAATTTACAAAAATAATGATGGTTTTACCTGTTATGAAAATCCTACCACTAATTCCTGAATTGATAAGAGCAAGCATGCACTTTATATCCCAAACCATAATTTCTTAGCATTCTTCATGTGTTTCCAATATCCATTAAAATATACATATATTTAGTCAAGTTGTACCAAAAATCTTCTTACAAGCCTACACGTATCAAGCAATTCACTTGGTTTCTACCCAACTCCAGACATTAAAAAAAAAAAATTATACAATTTATAGGGAAAGAGTGGCCCTAGAAATCTAAGACCACAAATAACCACTAACTCACCAATCCAAAATTTCATGTTTTGTCTACCGAATGTTAGTGGGATCTATGATTCTCTATCTTTGGCTTCTTCTTGAAATGTAGGGTTAGATTGGCTTCTTCTTGAAATGTAGGGTTAGAGACTTAGAGTGACAAGTGCCCTTTTTACTTTCTTTTGCTTTTGCATTAGCAAATAGCATGCTTGGACTGCTTGCTTGCTTCCAATTACAGCAATGACAAGTGCCCCTTTTTTTTTTTTTTAAATAATGAGCCACAGCTTTTAAGCACTTCAATTTGCATTATAAATAATTAAAGTTTAACTATGATTGATATCTTTATAATTGTTTTTTAGTTATATTATGATTTCTAACACTTATTTTTTTTATTTTATCACTTAAGTTGATTAACATATCCTTCTTATTATTTTTAAAAATTTAATTCACTTTTGTTTTAAAATATCATGTTTGCCTTTAGTAATTATATACAAAAAATTTCCTTAAAAAAATATATATAAAAAAAAAATGAAAAAAAAAATTACCTTTTGTTATTTCAATTTTGATAAAATAAAAAAAAAATGCACATTTTATTATTTTTAGTATACTTTCATTATATATAAAGTTGTATAAACAATGTTCCACGGAGAATTATATGAAAATAATTAGTAATGTAAATTTGAATAATATAAATGTGTTAATTTTGAATAATTTCAAAAAACTGTGACTGTTATTATTAATAATAAATTGATCGGTTAAATGTAATTGAAAAAATATGATTTAGATATGAAAAATCAATTCTCTATTATTCTTTTTTCGATTTTTTTTTTAATATTGAATATGAAATTGAAAAGTGGTGTAGTTTTAATATAAATTGATTCAAAAATATTTTGAGTCACTATTAATTTAATATTTAAAAATATATTGAAATTTTAGTTATTTTTATAGTTTTGAATAATTAATTATGTGAGTTTGCTTTGAATTTTTTATATTATTGATGGAAATGAAAAAAATTATATTTTTTAATAATGGTAAATTATTAATTGATTGGATTTATGGATATAAAAAAATCTTATTAATAATGAGGAATTTAATAACTATTTTAAAATTACGATTAACTATTTTCTAACAAACCTATCAAAAGATAAGAGAAAAGTGATATATAAAATAATTAAAATAAAAAATTCATTAGTAGTGAAAAATGACCATTTATAAAATTACTTTATTTTTAGTCTTGAAGCATTTATATTATAAGATTTATTTTTTGTTTTTACAATTAATAAAAGATAATTTTGAGAGAAATAAAAAGGCTTAATAGATAAATTTAACATCAACATAATATTTTCATATTAATTTGAAGAAAAAATTATATTGATCTTAGAACTTATTATACCATAATATTAATTTAATATTTAAATTTTAATTAAAAATTAATTTATTTATTTAATTTTGTGAATTTAATAAATTACTAATAATTATATTAGTGATTTTCTTAATCAAATTTTTAAAATTAAAGAATTGAATTAACTTCAATTGAAATTTAAAAACTTAAATTAACTATATTTAAGAATCAATTTAATTTTTTGCTTTTTAATTAATAGTTTTTTTAAAGGTTATTTACTATTTAATTTTTAAAATTTATTAAAATTAATGAAATAATAAAAAACTCAGTATTTAACTTTTATCTTTTGATTTTATCATATAAATAAATCATTTCATCCTTCCTCTTTTTTATAAATTTCGTTAATAAAATTAAAAATAAAATAAAATCACTTTTAATACCTAAAATATTATTTTTTTAGATTATGAACATTATTTTAAAATAAAATTCTTAACTCGTCTCTCTCATTTTCTTTACATATAAACTAATAATTACAAAAAATTCTTATAAAAAACCAAGTTTAAAAAAATTCATATTAAATATTCAGAAGTTTAAAGTTACTTATTATTTAATCCTTGAAATTTGTCAAAATTAATGAAGTGATTCATACTTTTGTATAGTTGATTTGAAAATTTTAATGGCAAGTGAAGGATATTTTAATCATTTTATAAGTATTTAACATTAAAAATGAACAGAAAAACTAATTTGTTTATGAAATAAAAAAATAAGAACTAAATAGTGATTAACTTTTTTTTTAATAATTATAATTTAAAGTAAAATTGTAACAAAGATTCGAAAATATAGTAGAAATAATATAAAATAAAGAATATGATATAATTATAAATATAGACAAAGTTAAGGATAATTGTCAAATAAAAATAGAATAAGTTTTTAAAATAAATTTGTTTTATAAAGTAAGATACATTCAAATAAATTTAGCCTTTGTATTACTAATTTTTTTAACATAAATTTCAATTTGATTTAAATTTTATAAATTTAAAAATAATTTTAATATTATTAAATTAAAACTCATTTAATAAAAAAAATCAAGAAAAGTAAAAATACTGATTTATCATGTCAACAATTCTTATTTTGTTAATTTGCATTACAATTAATGATTTCACAGTGAAATAATTCAATTTTAATACTATCTTATCACCTAATGCAAAGTCATGGGCTCATTTGCCATCATTTTGAGGGGATATTCATGTGGTTGAACTGTTTGTAGTAAATCCTTTGAGAAAAACAATAAACTATCCATCATGATTAATTGGTAGCACTAAGATCTTAATTATCACTTAACAATTTAGTCTTTTGGATTGAATTTAAAATTGGTAGCACTAAGATGCATTAGGATAATAATCATCCTGTCTTTACAATTAATGCTGCATATCAAAAATATTTTTTAAAAAATACGATATTTGTCAAACATATACTAAATTTATTAAAAAACAGAAAAATAAAAAAAAATAAAAAAAATATATTTATATAATATTCTCAATAATTAAAAAGTGTTTCATAATAAGTTGAAATTAGATTTAGATTATAAAATGATAAATAAATATATTATTTTAATTATATACAAATTTATAATTTAACGGTACTTATATATATTAATAAAAATAACAATTTATTTTAATTAATTATATTTAATTATGTGAATCAATATAAATATTTAAAATATTTAAAATTAAAATAATAATTTATATATTTCAAAAGTTAATGATTGAAAATATAATCGCTAATTTTTAATTATTTTTTACCAAATATTCCATACCAGTGTTTAGATATTCAAATGCTCACCGTTAGCTTTCAAAATTCAAATCAAACTAGACATATAATATGTATTTTATATGATATAAACTCCATTTTAACTATAAATTGAATCCTATTAATTTAACATGGACCCACTTTATAAATTTTCTAAATTTCCCATTATATATGCTCAATCGTGAGCTATTGTTTGAATAAAAACGAGTATCTAATAAAAAAAAATCACAAGTTAGATAATGGAGAACAACTATTCAACAATTTACATTGATTAGGAGATGTAAAGATTGAATTTGTTACAGTTGAGGTGATAAGGCCATTAATTACATTGTAAGGATACTTTAAACCATCAGTGGGTGACACTCATTATCTATGTGCATATGCGCTCCTGATTTTCCCATTATATTTTATTTTTTACCAACTTCAATTATATGTATATATACATATATAGGATCTAGAAGATTATCTTTAGGGATATGCACTCAATTAATTTTTTTATTTATTTTAATTCAATATGATAACTAAAAATTTTATTATTAAATGATTAAATGACTAAAAATTTTAATTTAATTCATAGTAGCTATTAATTATTGTTGCTGATAGCTATTAGTTAGTGGCTGTTATCTAATAGATGATTGTTGCAGATATTTGGTAAATTTATTATTAATAGTTAGCAGTTAATATATTTAATGATTATTAAAGATAAATATTAATATTTATCTTTTTATTTAAATATTATTTTTAAAAAAATTCATTTGATTTAACTGTTACTGGTAGCTGTTAACTGGCAACTAATGATAGCAGCTGTTAACTGTTACTGATAACTAGTAGATGATAGCTGGTAGTTGGTAGCTGATACGTAATAGCTAATTGTTACATGTGTTTGGTAAAATTATTATTAGCTATTAGTTATTATAATGTTTAATGACTATCAAGAATAAATATTAATATTTATTTTTTATTTAAATATTATTTTTAGAA
>CANXYC011475681.1:0-10397 GCA_948193065.1 Aleurites moluccanus
ATTTAATTAAAATTAAAATAAATATTATTTTTAATTTAAAATTACTTTTTAATTATTTAACTATTTACTTTTCTAAAATTAAAATAAATAAAATTACTTTTTGTTTATTTAATTTATTTTCTAATTTTATATATTTGAAAATTATTTTTATATATTTAATTAAAAAATATTTTTTATTTAATTAAAATTAAAATAATTAATATATATATATTTTCTTACTTTTTTATTTAATTAAAATTAAAATATTAAAAAATATATATGAATAATTTTATGTATAATATTCCTAGATTTTATTTTTATTTATTTATTTTATATATATTTTAATTTAAAATCAAAATAAATAATATTACTTTTATTTAATTAAAATAATTACTTTTTATTTAATTATTTAATTTATTTTTTTATTTTTTATATATTTGATTAAAAAGTATTTTCTGTATATTAAAATAAAATTATTTTATTTTGTTAAATATGCAAAAAATAATTTTATTTAATCAAATATACAAAAAATAAGAAAATAAATTACTCTTACAAATTATTATTTAATTAAATAAAAAATAATTTATATTAATTTTAAATTAAAATATACAAAAAATAAATAAATAAAATTATATATGAATATTTTATATATAAAATTATATTTTATACATAAAGTTATTCATATATATTTTTAAATATTATAATTTTAATTATTAAATAAAAAGAAAAAATATAAAAAAAGAGAAGTTGACGATATTTTAGGGACGTTAGTATTTAAAAAAAAAGCGTAATTAGTTATTATATTTTGATTCTGTCAATAAATTTAATCATTTTATTTATTTATTTATTAAATTTTAGTACTTTATATATATATATATAAAATAAGAGAAAAATAATTTATTTTAAATCATTTTAATTTTAATGAAATAAAAAAATATTTTTTTGATTAAATATATAATTTTCAAATTTTATAAAAATAAGAAATTAAATTAAATAATAAAAAAATAATTTTATTTATTTTAATTTTAGAAAAGTAAATAGTAAAATAAAAATTAATTATTTTAATTAAATAAAAAGTAATTTTAAATTAAAAATGATATTTATTTTAATTTTAATTAAATAAAATAATTAATTTTTATTTAGTTATTAATTTATTTTATTTTTTTTATATATTTACTTTAAAAAAAATATTTTTTTGTAAATAAATAAAATTTTAGAGATTAAATTATAATTTGCAAATTACTTTTTAATTCTTGTGGGGCCAAGGACAGAAGTCAACGGTCAAAAGGGTCAAAATTATAGGTTTTAATAACGTTATGATCAAAATTATACCTCGAAAAACATTAAGAGTCAATATACTCCTAAAATTAAATAGTAGAATTAAAATTATACCTTATCCCAAGATTATAATAACTCTTTAGTTTTAACTTTTTAAATATTTCATATCCCGGTTGATGTAAATATGAAAATTTTTTATTTTAGCGCAAAAATTCACCTTGGCTACTTCAATATCATATGATTCCATATCATTTCTAGGATCAAAGATTAATATAAATAATAAACAATATAAATCAATGAAAAAATTAATATATTTAATGGAATCAAATAATATGAATTATTTCATTCGTTTTTTAAAAAATAAAGATGAATACGTTAATTATGATAAATTTCAACAATAATTTACTCTTGAAAAATCTAGAAAGAATGAATTATTGGAGTAGAAAATTATATTAAGAAAAAATAAAAAAAGAGAAAAACGTGTAATGCAATTTTGAAAATGGCCAATTGAAATGGTTTTGATTGTTAAATTGTTGTCCACATATTTTAAAATGGTCAACTTGACTTTGGATGATTTAAATTCTCCCCCATATATTATTGTGGATATTAAAACACACCATCATTGGAGTATATATATATATATATATATATATAAAGAGAAATACTTTATCCAATTATATTTATATAATTCAATTACGTAGTTGAATATATACTGTAATTAATTATACATATTTAAATATAAGAGATTAATTTTTATTTTTTTCATATTTATTTTTTTAATTTTTTAATTTTTAATTTTATCTTTTTAACTCTAAATTTTTTAATAAATCATCCTTTAATTTCATAATTTTTTTTTTTAATTTACAGTCCTTTTATAAATGCTTCATTATTATTATTAACTATAATGAACAATAAATAAAAATTATATTTTTTATTATTAAAGAGAGAATTTAACATTATTGAGAATTTATTACAAAACACACTTACTCAATGTAATCAAATCCCCTATTTCTTGTTATATATATATAGGTTGTGTAAAGTTATTTGAGAAAGGAATATACTTATCTCACATTGAAAGTTTATGAAACTTTAAAATGGTATATAAAGAATAAATGAGCTTAATAAATCAAATGGAAGATGAAGGGAATTATTAGAAGGAAATCAAAATTTAGCCTTTAATAATTAATCTAATGATGGCTTGAAGTCTATAAAAGTAGACTTCTGCAGCCCAAGAAAGATAACTTCTTATTTTCTGTTTTTCATTTCTCTTTCTGATACAATTCACTAAAAGAAATCTCCAAATTTACTGCTTGTAAATTTCAAGTTTTACTCTGTTGTATCATGAGAGTGTACTGCCATTAAAATCCTGCAGCAACTTAAATAGTGGAGTGTTAATTCCTAACACGCCTCAAAACTTCCTAATTGATTATTTTCCTAACATTTCTTTCATCACCAATTAACCTATAACTATAGTCAACACTGATTAACTATCACACAAACTTCTCTCACCAAATCCCAAGTCCACTCTTTCCCATTGCTAGCCTCACTAATCATTAGCTTAGTTTTTAGGCATTACCATTGTAAAATCAAGTTGTTTGTGTTTCTTTCTTATTTTCAATTTTCAAATCGCCTAATCCAAAACTGCCTTGGGTCCAAATTCTTTAATAGCAGATTCAGATATCATTGGTTTGGTTTGTACATAATGATCCCATTTCAAATGTAATATCTATACTAAACAGAAATCTATATTAACTAGAGAGAAAATACTAAATTCAGAATTTAAATTTAAATTAAAAATTCAATTTAAATCACATAAAAAAAAATTAATTTCCGTCTTATACTTAATTTTCAAACTAAATGAAATATTATTTATAAATCACACTAAATTAACTTCAATTCAAATTGATAAAGTGATTTTATGATACTCATTTATATTTTTAAATAATAAAACATTAAAATTAAATAAATTCTATTTTAAAGTATTAATTATTATTTAGTTTATAAAAATTATCAAAATTAATGAAATAATTATTATATTTTAAAAAATTTATTTTTTAATCTCTATTTTTTTTATTTTACGAATAAATTAATTATTTTATTTAATTTTAACATTAAATATTTATAAAATAAAATAAATATTCTTTAATTATCATTAAATTATCCAAATTATTCGTACCAAAGTAGAAATCAATTGATTTATTTCTACAAACCTCAGGACTAAAAATTAAAAGAAAATCTTCAAACAATAGGGATTGATTACTACAAAAACAACCCAGATCATCGAATATGTAAAATACTAAATTGCACTCAACCAACCAGTAAAATCATGTTTAGGTCGATGATTTAAATAATAATAATAATAATTTAAAATAAAAATCACAAATATCAAAAATCCATAACAGAAAATCGACGAAAGCCAACGATCCATAGATGATAAGAGAAGGACTCGAAACATACACATTTGTAAGCAGAGATAGGGGCAAAGGCGACTTCACAGCGTCGCAAAGTGTGGATAAGAGCAGCGGTGGTCATAGATGGGATCTCTCTTATCTTCTATTTTTTAAGGTGAACTGCTGAATTTTGGAGATGCATATTTGCGCTTTCGAGAAGAACCATCTTTATGGTGAGACTTCTGTTAGCTAAGTAGATAAATTATCCCGAGATGGTACTCCTTTAGCCTCATCAGTCCTTTTAGGTGATGAAGATTGTTTATTTCTTTGTCGACTTGATCTTTCCTGCGAAGAAGATTTTCTATGCCTACCTGATGTAGGTGGATATGATGGCTTGAAGACAACTTGTGAAGACAGTGGCCCATGGCCATTGAAAGACTAGTGCATGTGTAAGGACCTTTAAGCCATAATCTCATTCTGGAACAATCTGAGTTTCATTTTGAAACCCATATATGTTTTTTTTTTTTTTTTTTTTTTTACATTTATATTTTTATTATTTAAAAATATAATTTATTTAATTTTAATATTTTTATTATTTAAAAATATAAATAGATCCCACAAAATTATTTTATCAATTTAAACTAATGTCTGTTAAGTGTGATTAATCATTCATTTAATAAAAGAAAATTAATTTTTGCTTATAATCGATGACACTTTGAAACCTACATATTCACAGATTGACAGCGTCGTTTATATATGCACCATTTTTTCCTGATAAGATTTATATATTCACCATTAATTTACAGTTCTCTATAATCTATATATTGGATATTTGATTAGAAGTTGACCGTACTAGATGCTTATTTACTTGAAGTGAAGTTATTTTAACTCAATATTTGATATTAACAAAAATATAACAATGTTTAATTAAATAATTTAAAGATTTAATCTTAATTAATCTGCCTATAATCTTTTAGGATCAACATCGTGCCTTCTTTATTTATCATATCAGTTCGATTTAGTCGGTTTGAAAGATTATTATCAAATTAAATTAATATTTTTTGTTTAAATTTTTTTTTTAAATTAAATCAAATTATTATTATAATTAAATCATCAATTTCTATTCGATTTGAATATATTCAGTTTATCGATTTCAAACTAATATTTTTTTTTTATATAAGTCGTCATTATTTTATTATAAATTTTAAAAAAAATCTAAATAAAATATAGGTAATAAAAAAATTGAAAAATATTTTAATATTATACAACCAAAAACTTATTTATTCCATTAATTAATACACTCAAAATTTATATTTTTTCTCAAAATTAAATAATTTTTTATTTATATTTAGTTAATTTTTATAGATGGTCATTTTTTAAAAATTTAAATTAATATTAAATTAAAAAATATATAGTTTTTGATTTGATTTAATTTAAAATTAAAGAAAAAATATTCAAACTGCAAATTAAATTAAACTTTTGATTTATCTTATTTTTCAAATCAAATTAAATCAAATAAATTATAAAATCATTTATTTCGATTTAATTTAATCGGTTCGATCGATTTAGTTTCTACTCCTACTTCGTATATATATAATTGAGGATAACTTATATTTTTTCCTTTTCTTTTTTAATTTTTTTGCAAAATAAATGTGAATTTATAACAATAATAAAAATAATAAAATAATTTTTTTTTTAATTTTAATTAGCATTACATATTATTTTATTCTAAAAAAACACAATCAATCTAAAAATAAAAACATGTGTAAAATTGAAAATAATAAAAATTTATCGAAGATAAGTACATGCATTTGGGTTAGAGAGATATTAATTTAAATTACATAAATAAACAGGAACACTAATTAATTAATTAATATTAATAATAAAATAAATAATTACTATAAGATTTATATATTTTATTATATTATATTTAAAAATTTGTATATATTTAAAATTATATTAAAAAATCATTATATTTTGATTGTTTTGACAACGAAGTTTTTCTGTTAATTTTTATTCAATTTTTCTTCAGGAAATGATCAAAAGTTAATTTTTAATTAATATATTTATTAAAATACTTAAAATACCTATGTTATTTATTCACTCCAAAATTCACCCATATTCTTTTTTTTTTTTTTATCATTTCACAATAATCCAAAATTACATACCATAGAAACCAAATCAATCCAGTATATTTGGAAGCACCTTATTTCTCATGCTGTTGAGGATTGTTTTGCTCTTTCTTGATGAACTTCTCAAATTGCAGGATATTTATAAAGAGATTAGTGAATTGAAAATATCAGTCAACATCTGAGAGAGGTTGGTTTTAATTTTTGACTTGTTACATTTGGCCACAGCATTCTTCATGTTTCTCAGAATTTGCTCCTCTTTTTCCCGCTCCCCATTCTTTAACCTCCAAAAATCTCATCTTTCTAGATACCCTTTCCATTCCCAAATCTCTTACAAGTCAAATTATTTCCTTTTCACTTGTACCCACCTCCGATTCTTTGCCTCTTATAGCAAAATGGATGATTCTCGCAAACCAAAATTCACCATCCCACAACTTGAAAAATCCTTTACATCCGAATTGCTCTGTGCCCTTGAATCCTTAAATTTTTTAATATAATTTTAAAAATATTAAATTTTTTTAATGTAATATGATAAAATATAAGTATGTTGTAGTAATTATCCATGACAAAAAGGGATGCAATGACAAAAAAGGGTAGCCTTTGGCGAAGGAAATAGACAAAGGAGGAGCCTACGAAAGAGTCATTGACCAATCCATTAAAACCTTGTTCTAAAATAAAGAATGTATCACGTGCTACCCACTCTCCCCACTCACATTCTTCAAACGTTACATTTATTATATATATCTCTTTCCTCTTCCTTCTGATTTTTATACCAACCCAACAAAATCACAGAAATACAACTCATTTCTCTCGCTCTCCCTCTCTCTCTCCTCTCATCCACCACTCGCCTCTCTAAATGGAGGCTCGCCGGCGATCCACCACCGGAAAACCCATTCAATCTCCAAAAGTAAAAGTGGTGGAGGATGAGAGTACCCAAAAGTGCGCCTCCGATACATTGCCTTTTCCTCTTTACATAACCAATGCGCTCTGCTTCACCGTCTTCTTTTCGGTGGTTTATTTTTTGCTTAGCCGTTGGCGTGAGAAGATTCGCACATCTACCCCTCTCCATGTCGTTACTCTCTCCGAAATTTCTGCTATTGTTGCTTTGGTCGCCTCCTTTATTTACCTCCTCGGCTTCTTCGGTATTGACTTTGTCCAGTCCCTCATTTTACGCCCTCCTACTGATCTTTGGGCTGTGGATGATGATGATGACGACGTGGCGGAGACGGCGCCAGTGACCGAAGGAATTCTCCTCAAGGAAGATGCAGGCAAATTGCCTTGTGGGCAAGCTCTCGATTGCTCTCTGCAGCTGCCGATTGCTGTTTCTTCTCCTAAAATTGCCAAACCAGTGGTTCCTTCTCCGAAGCCCAAAGTGTTCGATGAAGTCCCAATTCCTGTAACTACCAATTTGGACGAAGAAGATGAGGAGATCATCAAATCCGTTGTGGCTGGAGCTACTCCCTCTTATTCCCTTGAATCTAAATTGGGGGATTGCAAACGTGCTGCTGCAATCAGGCGTGAGGCTTTACAGAGGATAACTGGAAAATCCCTCTCCGGTTTGCCGTTGGAGGGCTTTGATTACGACTCAATTTTGGGGCAGTGCTGTGAGATGCCAATTGGGTATGTCCAGATTCCAGTGGGAATTGCTGGACCTTTATTGCTCGACGGGAAGGAATACTCAGTTCCCATGGCTACCACAGAAGGATGTTTGGTGGCTAGTATCAATAGGGGTTGTAAAGCCATTCATTTATCAGGTGGAGCCACAAGTGTGTTGTTGAGAGATGGGATGACCAGAGCACCTGTTGTGCGATTTGGGACTGCTAAAAGAGCTGCCCAATTGAAGTTATACTTGGAGGATCTTGCCAATTTCGAGACTATTTCCACTGTTTTTAACAAATCTAGCAGATTTGGTAGGCTTCAAAGCATCAAGTGTGCTATTGCTGGCAAAAACCTTTACTTGAGATTTTGTTGCAGCACTGGTGATGCTATGGGCATGAACATGGTCTCTAAAGGTGTCCAAAATGTATTGGATTTCCTCCAAAATGATTTCCCAGATATAGATGTGATTGGCATCTCTGGTAATTTCTGCTCTGATAAGAAGCCAGCAGCTGTGAACTGGATTGAAGGAAGGGGAAAATCAATAGTTTGTGAGGCCATTATAAAGGGGGATGTGGTGAAGAAGGTGTTGAAGACAAAGGTTGAGGCCTTGGTGGAGCTTAACATGCTCAAGAACCTCACTGGTTCTGCAATGGCTGGAGCTTTAGGTGGGTTCAATGCTCATGCGAGTAACATTGTGACTGCTGTGTTTATAGCCACTGGCCAAGATCCAGCACAGAACGTAGAAAGTTCTCACTGTATTACCATGATGGAAGCTGTTAACGATGGACAGGATCTTCATGTTTCTGTTACTATGCCTTCTATTGAGGTAATTGATCTTGCTTATTTTCATTCTTTGGATTTTAGCATCGAATTGCCATTTTAATTCTTGATCAGATTGTTTAATCTGATACATATATGTATATATAAATGCTTACAAGTGAGAGTGAATAAGGATCTAGAGAAGCTGGCTACAATTTATTGGAACTGGTAACTTGGTAGCTGTAAAATGTCTAAAATGGATTAATATGGTAGACCCTAACTAGTTTGGGATTAAGGATTAGTTGTTCAAGCTAAGCATACTTGCAAATTCCATTAGGGTCCATTTTGGATAGCTAGTCATTTGAAATGATTGAGCTTTTAAAATTTGACATCACTTCTATTTGTTATGATTTTACAGTTAGAAACTCAAATCCAAATTTGCAAAAATTTCAAATGATCACCTGTCTAAAGAAATTATTTATTAAGGGATACTATATGGAATCCATTTTATTAGATTTTGCATACTATTCTCTGATTAGAAATTGTTGTCTGATTTGATTGTAAAGGTGGGTACGGTTGGAGGTGGAACTCAGCTTGCTTCTCAGTCAGCATGCTTGAACTTGCTAGGGGTAAAGGGTGCTAGCAAAGAGACACCAGGAGCAAATTCAAGACTTTTGGCTTCCATAGTAGCTGGCTCTGTTCTTGCTGGAGAGCTATCTCTCATGTCTGCTCTTGCTGCTGGTCAACTTGTTAATAGCCACATGAAATACAATAGAGCCAACAAAGATGAAGCTGTTTCCAAGCCTTCTTAATTAAAACAAACGCATATTCCACTTAATTAAAATCAAACCATTACTTCCTGTATACTTTTTTTTTTTATTGCTTTTACTTTCATCAGTTTTTCTTTTTATAATCATTTCACCTTTCTTCTCCGAATCAAATCCCTGTAAGAAATATTCTGCAAATTGTGTAAAATTAATTAAAAAGTTTAATATACTCAATGATTCTGCAAATACTATTCATTATCGAAATAAGATTTGCCAGAAATTGCAGATGTTGATTATTCAATACCAGATTTTCTAATAGAGATTTATAATTTGTACCACACAGTTATCATAAGAGACTTCTAGTTTGAGAATTCATTTAATTGATGAGATTGGGATGGACAAAGTGTGAGTTTGGGTGGAAAATATCAGGAGAATTGTAGATTAATTCTATAGGGTGAATTTATGATTTTAACTGTTTATTTAAGTACGAACTTTTTTAGTAAAAGAAGAATTGCACCTGTTTAAGTTACTTGTCACCAAACCAATTCAATTTTGTGTAATTTTTTTCAAATTACATATTGGGAAATACTTCAAAATCACATTATGTATAATAATTTATGAATGTTAATAGTAAGTTATGATGAGTCCATATATACATCCATATTATGGTAAGTTAATTTTTATTTAATTAGGAATAGGATAAAAGAAAATGAATTTTTATTATGTTTATTGTAGCACCTCAGTCTAATATGAACTTAACCCTTAAAGAGACCTTTAGGGGGGAGATTTTTTCTTTTCTTTTAAATGTGTTATTAATATGCATTTATGTATGAAATTGATAATTATACATGTTATTTGAATTGATTTTAGGCATAAAAGTGATCTAGAAGCTGCTAGGACTTAATCGGGAAATTTTGAGTTTTTAGTGAACTAGGAGCAAAATGGTCATTTTTTTCGCCCGTCGGATTTTAATGGATTTAATATCATATTTAAAGGGAGAAAAGAATTTAAAAACTTGAAAATGACATTATTTAATTTATTTGAATATTAGTTAGAGAAATAAACCCGGTTGAAAAATGTTTCCCGGCAAGTTGTGCAATTTCGGTGTTTCGGTTGCATTAAGGGTATTTTGGTCATTTCCTTTATAATATGGAGTTATAGAGTGTGTGCAACCTTATGGTATTAGTTTAGACTTGATTAAATCAAACCATTGGATCAAATAATTAAGAATTGGATGGTTAGATGAATAGGTTGCAAATTTGCTATCATAAGCTTAAAGTATGAGATTATTACTTTTGGTTTTAGATTTGGTTGGTGTGTCAGATGTATGTGTTATCTATTTAAGTTGACTTTGGATGAACCAATAGTATGAAAGTAAGAAAAATGGATGGTTGGATGGCTAGGTTTCACCAAAATTACTATGAAACCTAAACCATTTGATCATAACTTTAAGTGTTTGGATAAAATCACCATTTGTCTTCTTCTTCCTTAGAAAA
>CANXYC011476707.1:0-15641 GCA_948193065.1 Aleurites moluccanus
TTTCTTTGATTGCTTAAGCTATTTTAAGCTTAATTGTGTATGCATGCCATATAGTATAGTTTATGGGTTCTTCGCGGTACTGGTAGCATAAGCATCACCCATACCCTAGGACCGTCATGGCTCCCAAGTTGGGCTGTGACATTTAAGGACCTATATATAATTTGCCATTTTAACTTAGTATATAAGCAATACTTATAAAAAAATTTGCCATTTTCTCTTCTTCCTTTAGCCTTGGCCGAAACTCATCTTCCATTTCTCCACCTAAGTTTCTTAAAAAATCAAAGAAAAACCTAAAGAAAACTTGAATCAAACCTTTGATTCATTGATTTCCAACTTTGAATCACTTGGAAAATCAAAGAATTTCAAGATTGGTTGGATTCTTCATCTAAAGGAAAAGAAGCGATTTCTTTGATTTAATAATTGATTTATATGTTTTAGATGTTAAATAGGATGGGTTTAGTGTTTAATTGCATCAATTGATGCATTTGATAATTTTTCCCCAAATTGAAACCCTTATTCAAAGTTGTATGATATGAATTTTTTATTTGGTATTAGTTAATGTTAATTAAGCTTAGAATATATTAGATTCATTGAGTATTTTTATACTCACCCTTTCATTGTTTTCCCTTTCTAGGTGCAGAGTAGGAAGCAGAAGTCCCAACTTTTGGTTTCCTGTGGATTCCTGCAGTATCTGTAGTGATAGTGTAATTATATTTAACATTGTATTTTGTATATATTCTATAGTTGCTCCATGGGTGGTATAATGGCATAGTTAGATTATGTATATGTATGTATGGCATATTATGGAGTTTAATTAATGTTATGGCAAGAGATGATGGTAATTACAGCCAATTGCAGAATGAGTTACAGACAAACAGACATATTACAGAATGGATAATAATTGAGTAATTGGTTTATAATTTGATAATTAATGATTAAAGTATGATATAGTATGTGATACTGGGTTCTACGGGTGTCAGTCACCTCTAGCATCTCCTGCATCCTAGGACCGACATGTTCCGAAATTGGGACGTGACAGGTTTATACCTGTCCTCAGTGGACATAACTTCCAAATTCGTCTAGCTCTAGCACAATCATGAATTATATGTTCCATAGATTCCTGCACCTCCCCACACACACAGCATAAAGGATCAATGTCAACTCCTCTTTTGGATAATTTGAGTCCAACAGGTAGTACATTTATGCAGGCCCTATTGACAAAATGCTTCACTTTGGGTGGGATTTTAGCACTCCAATAAAGCACCAATTTACATCTCTTTCTCCTGATGAATTCTTGCCCCCTTACTGTTCAATTTTGTTATGTAAACCAACAAAATAAACTGACTTAATTGAAAAAAATCTTTTTTTTCAGAGTGCCAAAAAAGTTCATCACACAGTTGTGAACACTGATTTTTTACACCCCTAAGCCTTGTGTCAAGCCGAATGGCACTAATCGAAACTCGAGCCATTCATGGACGGACTCAGAAGACATCAAAGTGGTCCCGAGCCCTCGTTGCCATCCCAAGGCAAAGGCATTGCCGCCCTCCCTAGGGGGGCAGCACCACCTTGGCTTGGGGGCGGCAGCTTGGGTTGCCACTCTAGGCAGCCAAGGTTGCCAACCCTTTTGGGCCTTACTGCCGCTATCCCACTCCGATGGCACTTCTCCTTCATGCCCATGTCAGCTTCATTTTTTAGCACATTTTTATTAATTCCACATCGGGAAATGATGAAACCTAGCCCCCAAGCCTCTATTATAAATAGAGAACCTCCCTCACCTAGTTCTAGACCCCAAAATCATTTTAGGTTGAGTTATCACTAATTTCTTTCTTCTTTTCTCCCTCTTTTACCTGTCTTTCTTATTTCTTTAGTTCTCTTTGGTCTAAAAAATGACAAAATTGGGGCGTGCAGAGCCTCAAAATTAATTTTTAGTTAATCTAAAAAAATTAATCATGATTTTTTCCTATGAAAATTGTCAAGTCAAAGAAGAATTTCACTCCGAAAAGGCAGTCTGATCGCCTCTCCTTCCTCAAATTATTTCACAAGGTGGAACTCTGTTCTAGAAAGGCACTCTGACTGCCGCCTCCTCGAAAAGCAAGAAAAATGTACCAATTTCTAAAATTGGTCTTTTCTTTTCTTTTTTTTTTTTTAAATTTTGATGTTTCTTAAATATGTCTCCTTTCTCCATTTCTTTAATTTGGTAAAGCATCAAAATAAAGAATAAAACATGATAAAATCGGGCATAAAATCATACCAACTCCCTCGCAAAAAGGAAGAACTGCGTGAATTTTTATTCCTACTCCAAGGGATATGCAGGCAAGATATTTCAAAGCTGCAAATCCAAAAATGTTAGAAAACCATTTTTTCCTAATTTACATTGCTTATTTGTTGTCACGACCCAAACCAGGGAGCCGCGATGGTCTAAGAGTACGGGATCCGCCTATAGCTACCAGTACCTCAATGAACCCCTAATACAATTTAACTAATACTTATAAACCTTATTCATTCTAATAATTCATATATCACAAAATTTATTTCTTGTTACTTTATCATATCTCATGCCAAAACTCATACATATACATTATGCCAATGTTTTGCCGAAAATCTGGCAGAGTTTCCTCTGTATTTTTAACATGCCATTTTACCATTTATCAGTTAAACACTTCCAAATATCATTTCTCAACTCAACTCCATCTCCACATCATCAACTCATCCATATTTCTCAATTCATAACATAAACCATCATCATTATCATACCTGTTTTAGTACCAAACTGGGCAACTATATCAATATACACACATAGATAAATACATACATATCAACCTAAATTCTCATACTTTGGATTATAGTACCATAGAGCTACTAGACAGAAATTTGGATAAAAGATTAACTTATAATATTTACATATATATGTCAAAATGTCCACAGCGAAGAAAGAGAAGCCTATGGAACTCAGATCTCACCGTCATCTGAAAAGATTTAAAACTACGGGGGTGAGTATAAAATACTCAGTAAGTAATTATATATAAAAATGTATGAAAACTTTATACCATTGAAGCTGAACCGGAACCTGAAATGGTTGGGAGCAATAATAGCAAGGGATAGAACAACTAGTACTAAAAATATTTGGTAACATGTGATGAACTATAAGTATAGCATATGAAAGGTTCAAAATATGGTGAACTATAATATCATGTTGTATGAGTCACATCACATATGATATAACGGTAAATAGGGCCAAATATATCAAATATGCACAATCGTGCTAACCAATATATATATGTGGCACAATAGCGCAAAACCAATAATTACGTAAGAGTGATCGGTTGTTACATCTAGAGAACATAACTCCCCTCTCTAGCAAGGGTCAAATAAGATACCAATATTCACACGGTCGATAGTAAATCCCATTACACTGTCGTAGTAGCCCTGTTATGATATCATATGTAAAAGTCTCATATAATAGGTATAGGTTCACAAATATATCTCAATTTCGCATATAACAACTCATTTCCAGGTTACAAGTATCATATAGGCATGTTAGCTAAAGTGAAGAAACGGGCCCGCCGGGGCCCAATTTCGCTAGCGCAAATGGCATGTCAAATTACAGGTTCGTTTTAAGATTTTTGAGGAGTTTCTGGTTCTCTATATTATGAACACATCTAGGTGCACTATTTGATATCAAATTGAAGCTTAGAGATAGAGGAAAGAATTGGGCCAAGTATTGAGTTAAAATACTTTCTAGGTTTCAAATGATATCAGTCGGAAGTTTAGGATAGTTAAGGTCAGATCGGAAGGTCATTTTAGGTGCCAAGTGGGTATCTCAAATCAAATTTTGTGTTTTTATGTATCAAACCAATTCAAATTCATATGCTATGCCATATGATGTATAAATGCAATAATTGTATATAAAAACTTACTTCCAAGCTTAGTCAAGGCACGTAGCTCCTAGCTAGCCGAAGACCCCCTAACGGACACGGCGACTGCCCGACTTGTTCCTTCCTCGGGAGGCTCACCTATATTTATATATTTACTCTCTGTAAGGATTCAAATCATCACATATACACATCAAATACACATATACTCACAATCAATGGTCATATTTCCTATCAAATAACAAATTCACCCTTTTTGCACACATAGGCCATTCGGCCAAATCCCAACTTGGGCTACAAATATTTAAATCTCATATTCTTTATACAACACATTAATTCACATATATATTAACATATTAAAGCAAGTTTGGGCTTACGTTCAATCTTAGGTTTCATGCCAAAGTATTTTGAACTTTATAGGTCATAAAAACCTAACTCAATTCAAACTTATTCCAAATGTACCAATTACTTCCTATTTGCATCAAATACCTATCAATCAAACACATTACTCACATTCAACAAATTGTACAAAAAAATCACCTTATAACCCTTACCCTAGTTCAATAACAATTCGGCCTAAGGAGGGCTTGGTCATCTAAACTTAATTTTTCCAATTAAACTTCACAATTCAACAATTAAACACATCAATGTAACAATTCTAAGCTCAATTACACATAATCAAATCAAATTCCTCATTTTTGCCCTAATAGGTTCGATTTAAGGGGTTTTTCCTAATCCAATATTAAATCTTCCAATTACACTTACAATTAACCAATTCAAGTTACCAATTACACATCTAAACAATCAATTTCACTAAAACCAAGCCAATTTCATATTTCCCCCTACCTAGGGCATTCGGCCAAAAGGGGGTTTTCCTCCTATATGTTTGTTCTTCAATTTAAGTATTCAATTTGTCAATTCACCATGTCAATTGAAAGTTTAAACACTCAATTGCAGAAATTTACAAGAAATTTCACACCTAAACCCTAATTTCCATTTCGGTTTCAATGCTCCTTCGACAATTGATACTCAATCTTAAATTCATCATTCAATTAACATTAATTCAACCCATACAATAACAATTATGAAATCAATTCCTCCATTGAAACACAAAATCATATTTCCCCCAAATTTTCCCCAATCAATTCGGCCATAATGCATACTACCCATTAGATATTTAATTCCTCAAATTAATCATCCAAATCAACATTTCAATGCTAGCCAATCATTAAACAACCAGAAATTTAAACTTACCTTAAGATTTTCCTATGAATGGCCAAACCCTAGTCCTCCCAATCTTCCAACCAAATTGAAATTTGAACTATGCTTGAAGAAAAGGAAGATATTGATGATAATTTCCACCTTAGTATAAAAAAATTTGACTCCAAGCTTGATTTTTCTCCTATGGCCGAAACAAGGAAGAGTTTTCTCTTCAATTTTTGGTGGCTCATGGTTTTTGGATGGAGAAGAAGGAAATGCATAATTGTTTTGAATATAATAAGAGTTAGTGGACTTTTTCCACACAATTACCTATACTCAAACTCATAAAGTGAACTTTGCAACCTATACATGCATCCCTTAGATTAAAATGCATCAATACTTTGTTCCATTGAATCATAATGAGTGAAAATGCTATTCACACCTTCCTCTTACACTTTTACTTTAATTGGGTCCTTATAAAATATCAATTAAATCCCTAATTTTTATTTCCTTTTATAATTAAGTCCTATCATTTTTTGTAACCTAATTTGGCTATTTTATTTTTATTTATTTATTTTATTATCATTATTTATTTATACAAATAAGAAATTAAACATCAAATACACATGTAAGCACATCAAAATAATTTCAAATAAATTGACAGAAATTCCCGAAGGTTCTTAACTATACTAGGCTCGATTAGGACTTGGTGTTACAATTGCTTATTTTATTTTCTTTAAAATTAGACTTTTAGGGAATGTGTGATCAACCTAAAACCCATAAAGGCTAGAGTTAATATCCCCTATTTTGGGATTTTTAGTTGTAATAATTAATTTACTTTACTGCTTTCTTTACTTTAAATCTCTTTATTTGCTTTATTTATTCATTTATTTTATATGTCATTGTTTAGTTGTTCATAAAAAAATTACTTTAAGTCAAATTTAAAATTAAAAGCCAAGTTCAACCAAAAACCTAGTCCCCAAATTCAACTTGGTTCGAAAGTTTAGTGCATTTTTCTTTGGGATAAAATTAGAGTCACAAATGTGTTTTTACATTAAATTTTCTCAACAAAAATAACTTAAGGTGGCGACTCCCCAATTCATTTTCAAAAATCAAATATCAAAATGCAATTCACAAAAAAGGTGTGAATGTCGCCTCAATCGTGAGAAATCACCCAAATGAGCATTCTGATTCTAAGTGGACCGAACGAGGTGCTCAAGCGAGGCCTCATAGCTAGCAACTCCACCGGGAAGATTTCTTTAAAAAAAAAAAAGTAAGTGAACTACCAATTGTTGAAAAATCTTTTCAAAAAAAAATATAATAACTTTTACTCGGCTTGTAATACCCTATATTTATGCATAACAAGTTTTTGTGAAATAAGTTCTCAGTATGTGGATTAAAATTATCTAAATGGCTAAGGATAATTTTGAAAACTTAGTTAGAACGAAAACGAGAAACTTTTTCAAAAATCGTCGATACTGATATCATTGTCGTAAAATAGCGGTATGGTCGATGGATGAATTTCTGAATTTGGATTGAGGGTAAATGATAATGTATATTCATGTGTGAATACAACAAAAAGAAATATGAAAAAATATTTAGGAACACTGATAAAGTAAGCAATGGCAAAATCGTAAATAAAGGGAATTTTCGGGGAAAAGTGGAAATTCGACAGTCTGAATTTTAGAACGGCTCTGAAACTATTTTAATTAAATAGTATTAATAAAAATAAGATGTTTGAATATTCATTTTGAATTCCAATTCCCGACAGAATTATCGGAATAAATTACAGAGCGAAAAATGACCAAAAGCAAATTTTGGAATGTTGGAGGACCAAAAGGGTAATTTGCCATTTTTGACTTACTATATAAGCAAGACTTAGAAATTGTTTTGCTCAAATTTTGTTCTTCCACCGTAGCTTATTTCCTTTCTTACCATTTGATTTTCTTTCTTTGATTTGTGAAGATAAAGTGTAGGAAACTTGATTTTAGTACCATACAAACCTTATTCCATCAAATTAAGCCATAAAAATTCAAGGAAAATCAAGAACAAAGTCAAGGAAAATTTTGGCCACTTTGAGGTAATTTGAGTAAAATATTTTTTTGTTGGTTTTTATGGTTTATATTAGGTTAATTTGATGGTAATAGGATTGGGTAAATGGTTTAATTGCGTCAATTGATGTATTAAGAAATTTTCCCCAATTTTCAAACCCTAAAGTGAAGTTGTAAGGTTTGATTTTGGGCATATGAGTTAGGATATGTAAATTGGCTATAGAAAATTTGATCGGAGGAAATCGTCGATTTTGGCCTATATCGAGGAATTGAGGAATTGGGTGGCGAAGCAAGTTTGCTAGGTGATTTGGAATGATAGGTGAGTCTCTTATGCATCAAATTGTTTATCTAAATTAATAAAATGCTATTTGGAATTCAATTGTGAAAAATACCTTTTGGCCAAACCACATTTAGGGCAAATTGTCACATTTTTGTGCTTGGTTTTTGAACTTGTTTTCCATGTCTAATTGATGCCTTTGTTGAAGATTATTGAGTTATTTTTGTTGCCGATGGAGTTTCTTCCATGTGTATATTTATTGATAATTGGGGCAATGTCAACATTGCACAGAAACCATACCGAAAAATCCGTCGGCCAACCATTTGAATGCCATCGTAGCCAGCGACAATGGCATGCCGATTGCGTCAACTTTTTAGCCGTAAGTGACCAAATTATGTTTGTTTCCATTTTTTATCGTTAGACCTTTGGTCATCATTTAATCGATAATTATTGATGCCTTATTGACTTTATGCTCATCTAATTGATTTTCTGATGAGTTATTGATATTGTCGATTGCATTAGTTTGAAATGGTATTTATTGATGTGTTTATTGCTTCTGTTGACTTCGAGGTGATTTGATAGAGCTATCGTTCCGACAGGGTAGTGAGTTCATGCTATCGGCCTTGTGCACATTGTATTGATTGATACCCTGTACTAGGAAGGAATGTCCTAGTCATAAGACCCGTATAGTCTTATGTTTATATATATATACAATTATTTGTGCTTGGCACATTTCTATGCGTTTCATTACTCTATATCTGTCATTTTCATCTTGTCCATGTGATATGTGCTTCATTGATATGATTGTTTACTTATAGTCATATTCTGTACTTAATTCTGTATTACAGACATTCTGGACAGTTTGATTCGTTTATGTCATCTGCTTATTGCTTATTGATGTTTCATTATCTGTTATTTGTCGATGCATATTAGATTCACTGAGTATCATATATACTCGCTGTAATACCCTAGGAAGTTATAACTATCATGCATGAATTAATTCTCAGTATGTAGTCCATTAGTCTTGAAATGATGAAAAATAATTTTAGAGACACATTTAGAAAGCGAACTTGATACTTTTCCGGAAAACGGTGGTGCCGGGAACACTGCCGAGAAATTAGCAGTCCGGTCAACGAAAGAATTTATGAAGTTGATCTGGGGGTAAAATATCAACATAATTTATGTGTAATTTTGGTAAAAAGAAAGAAGTGAAAATCATTTAGGAACCCTGAAAAAGTAACTAATGGCAAAATGGTAATTTTAAGGAAGTTAAAGGTGAATAGTGAAAATTGATCGGTCGGGGTTACAGAATGACTCCAGAACTATTTTTATAAATAAGTATAAATTAAAATAAGCCTATTGACTCTCCACTCTGATATCTAAATCTTAACAGAATAGACAATAAATTATAGAAGATTTTGAACCAAAGTGTAATGGACGGAAGTTCGGGGAGTTAGTTGTAATTTGCCAAATTAGATTTTCTATTTATTTTTGCCTTAGCCATTTTTGCTTCATCTTCTTCTTTCTCTTTTGCCTTAGCCGAAACACATTTCTTCCTTTCTTCCATTGATTCTTCATCATTTCTTATAGATTTCTAAGGAAATTTGATAGAAAACTAGCAAATCAATTGAGTTCTCTTCATTTCCATCTTTAATTTGCAGAACGGAGCTAAGAATTTCAAGGAGGAACAAAGAGAAGCATTCGGCCACTTTATGTATTTGAGGTAAGAATGTTGTTTTGTTTGGTTTAATGGTTTATTTAGATGTTATTTAGGTTGAATTAGATGGGTTTAGTGTTAATTTGCTTTAATTGATACTAATTTGTGGAAATCCTTGAATTGGTTTGATTAATTTGATGTTTGACAAAGGTGTATTACAAAGTGACCTAATTGGTGCATTTGGGAAATTTGGTGGAATTGGCTTGTGCAAAGGTGATTTGAAGCATTAGGTGAGTTTACATTGCATCAAATTACATGCCTATATCATTGAATTGATGATTGGAACCTTTCCCTAAAACTTCATTGTTGGCCGAACCACTTTACTATTCATTGCCTTTGAAAATTGCTTGGTTTTTGCTTGATTTTCCCCTGCCATTTGATCCCATTTTGATGTTGTTTAACTGTGTTTCTTGATGCCTATACTTTGTTTGCCAATATAGCTTTGTGTTGATTGAATTAGGCAAGTCAAATTTGTAACCTAACCTAACCTATTGGCTTGCCATTTTATGCCCACCACATGTTCGATGAAATGCCTAGTTCATTTGCCATTGGCCTATTGGTTTGTATTCCATAGGCCTACCATTTGAATGCCATTGTCGTCAACGACGTTGGCATGCCAATTGGCCTACTGTTTTCCTCCAACGAACCAACTTTTATTCCATATCTTTGTTGTTTACCATAACCTTTATCCTTGCTTATATATTGTATTCTGCTATGCTATTGATTCATATACTACTTGATTTGCAAGATATTGATTATATTGATATTGATGATACCATAATTGCATAATGGTGTCTATTGACATGTTATCCATTTCTATTGACCTAAATGTGGTTTGACAGAGCTGCCTCACCGATAGGGTAGTGGGTACATACTGTCGGCAATATGCACATTGATATTGATGCCCCAGCTAGGAAGGGTTATTGGTCTTGGTCATTGGACCTAATCAGTCTTATGCTTACTTGATATGTGATCGACTGTGTGATTACACATAGTCTACGTGTTTCATGGCCCTCTGTCTGTCTTACCATATGATTTCCATAATATGACCATTTGTATTCCTATTGATTACTGATACCTATTTTGTAAACTTATATGATTGATATTGTACCATTATTCCTTATAATGAGTATAAGAGTACTTGAGCCTATATTTCATTGATGATGCATGTAAATTCACTGAGTATCATCTATACTCACCGTTTCATTATTTACCTATTTCAGGAGTGGAGTAGAGTGCAGAATCCTATCGTCCATCCTCCGAGGATTTCTGCCACAGTATTTGATGTATATTTTCTGGATTACTATATTACTATTATTTTGTTGTTCATTATCTAGCTGCTCCATGGGGTATGTATGGGTTAGCTTGGAGATGAACATATGTATATACTGATATTGATATTTTGAGTTATGTGATGATATTGTGATGATTACAGCCATTTGCAGTAAACTACAAAATGATTGATAGAATAACATAATGGATGGTAACTAATTAAAATGAATATTATATTGTGGTTTATAGATGATGCATGTGATACTAGGTTCTAAGGGTTCCGGTCGCCATTGGCATCTCCCGTGCCCTAAGACCGTCGTGATTCGAAAAATCGGGTCGTGACAGAGGTGGTATCAGAGTGCTAGGTTTATAGACTGTGGATCTAGGTTACAGCCAGTGAACTTAGGTTACAGATGAATAGTGACTGAATTACAGAGGAATTGTGACTAAGTACAGAATGGGGTAGAATTAAGTATACCATGGAGCATAGGATTTCCTTTGTCGTCCTTTGTTGTTATCGTCTGTAATATGTTATTATTCTGCATTTCTGCTATTATCTGAGACTATTATCATTTTTTCAATAGATTACAGAGATGTCTGACGACTGGGTTAGAGATACCAGGGAGGCAGAGGTTGTCTCTAATGAGTCATTGGTTAGGAAGATTGCTATATCAGAGGGTCTGTCTCGATCCCGATGAACTTTAGAGGATATATAGAAGGGCGACCCCTGGAGAGTGGAGATGATGAGAGGTTTATTGGAGTTCCAGAGGGAGATGGCTGAGATGAGACGGGAGAGGCAGTAGGTACCGCCACCACTTACTCTAGCAGTAGGGCCTCCACCAGTAGTACTTGAGGCAGTTCCTGTAGCACCGGCTCCTGTGCAGCCAGTGGGGGCTCAGAGGTAGCCATCTTTACAGGGAGATCGTAGAGAGATTAAGGAGGGTGAGTGTCCATGTTTAGCTTTCTGAAGCTAAACTTACCTGAGTTCAGGGGAGATAAAGGTATAGATCCAATTGATTTCTTGGAGGAGGTGGAGAAGGTAGTGAGGAGACTGCCTTGTTTTGAGTTGAGGGCTGTTGAGTTGGTTGGTCTATTGCTTAAGGGTAAAGCATGGACTTGGTTCTCGAGGCATATGGAGCCTAGGCTTTATGGTGAGCACCCACCCATATAGGCAGAGTTTAGGCAGGGTTTAGTGGATGAGTTCATTATTGAGGGTGTGAAGACTCGTAATTTGGTTAGATTTGAGCAGCTTGAGCAGGGAGACAGATCAGTGGAGGAGTATGCAGAGGAGTTTATCTGGCTGAGTAGATATGTTTCTCACATTGTACCTATAGAGGCTGATTTGATTAGTAGGTTCCGGAGGGGTTTGCATGCTGCACTTCATAATGCCTTGTTAGCTACAGAGTTCACTTCATTGACTACAGTGATCGACAAGGCTACACAGATGGAGGAGAAATATAAGACTGAGAGGGCAAAGAGGGACCAGAAGAGGAAAGGTGGTCCAGGATCACAGGTTATGAGGGGGGAAAGAAGCTCCCATCCTAGGCAGGTAGAGTCGGTACCTCAGTTTGAGCAGAGATCATTAGGGGGTAGTCAGAGATGGAGAGTACAGAGTAGGGGACCACCAGTGGTACAGTCTACACCTGCTTACTCACAGGGCTCTTCTAGACCAACAGCACAGGTACCTGGTGTGCCAGTTTGTGGTTTTTATGGACAGAGGCACGGAGGGGAGTGCCGATTATAGACAGGTGCATGTTTGAAGTGTGGCCAGCAGGGTCACTTCATTAATAGATGTCCTATATAGGGTGAGCAACAGCAACCATCTATTACAGTTTCTCAGCCAGTGGTTCAGGCGAGTCAGAATCTGGGTAGAGAGGCTACAACTAGAGGCAGAGGCAGGGGAGGACAGGCTCCCAGTGGTAGTCAAGCTCCAGCTGGTAGGGGCTAGGGAAGAGTGTTTGCTGTCAACACCTAAGATGCCCAGAGATCAGACAATGTTGTTACAGGTACCATCTTGATTCAGAATGAGATAGCAGATGCCTTATTTGATTCGGGTGCTACTCACTCTTTTGTGTCACCACATTTTGCACCCAAATTAAATAAGGAGATGAGGTTATTAGATGTGCCATTGATGATTGCTACTTCTATGGGTGATACTGTGAATGTTGATTATTACTACTCTGATTCCATTGTTGAGATTGATGATAACATCTTTCATATTGATCTGACTGAGTTGCCTGTGCTAGAGTTAGATGTTATCTTGGGTATGGATTGGTTGACGAGGCATCGGGCAATTATAGACTGTTATCGAAAGAGAGTTAGATTCCAGCTTGAGGGGCAGCTGGAGTTTGAGTTTCAGGGTGAGATTCGGGACTTCCGGGCTAACCTGATTTCTGCTATCCAGGCTAGGAGGATGATTAGGAAAGGCTGTTCAGCCTATTTGGCATATGTAGTGGATGTACATAAGTCTTCTGTACAGTTGGATCAGATATCGGTTGTTCAGGAGTTTCCTGAGGAGTTGCCAGGATTGCCCCCTGACAGGGAGATTGAGTTTGAGATAGAGGTGCATGCAAGCACAGACCCTATATCTATTCCACCATACAGAATGTCTCCATCTGAACTGAAGGAATTAAAGATATAGTTACAGAAGCTATTGGATAGAGGGTTTATCAAACCGAGCAGTTCTCCTTGGGGTGTACTGTACTGTTTGTAAGAAAGAAAGATGGCTCATTGAGGATATGTGTAGATTATAGACAGCTGAACAAAGTCACAGTGAAGAATAAGTATATGTTACCTTGGATAGATGACTTATTTGATTAGCTGCAGGGTGCTAGCCATTTTTCTAAGATTGATCTGAGGTCTGGGTATCATCAGTTGAAGATCAAGAAGGGGGACATACCCAAGACTACTTTCAGGACCCGGTATGGGCATTATGAGGTCTTGGTGTTGCCATTCGAGTTGACCAATGCACCGGCAGCTTTCATGGATCTTATGAATAGGGTGTTCAGTTTGTATTTGGATAAGTTTGTCATCGTTTTCATTGATGACATACTTATATATTCCATGAGTGAGGAGGAGCACAGAGAGCATCTGAGGATTATTTTGCAGACACTTCAGTAGCATCAGTTGTATGCTAAATTATCTAAAGTCCAATTTGGATAACCGGAGTGTGTTTCCTTGGGCATGTAATATGATAGGATTTGATTAAGGTGGATCCTCAGAAGATTGAAGAGGTAGCTAATTGGCCACAGCCTACTAGAGTTTTAGAGGTGCGCAGTTTTCTTGATATGGCTGGTTATTATAGGAGGTTTGTGAAGGATTTCTCTCGAATTGCAGCTCCATTGACTAGACTGATAAGGAAACAGGAGCGGTATGTCTGGACGAATGAGTGTGACCGCAACTTCCAGACTCTGAAGTATTGCCTTACTAGTGCTCCGGTGTTGGCATTACCAGTTGAAGGGGAGAAATTCACAGTGTATTATAATGCTTCACGGATTGGTTTGGGCTGTGTATTGATGCAGATGGGTAGGGTAATTGCTTATTCTTCTCATCAGTTAAAGAAGCATGAAACAAATTATCTGACTCACGATTTGGAGATGGCAGCAGTGATATTTGCCTTGAAGATTTGGAGACATTACTTATATGGATCGAAATGTGAGATATATATTGATCATAAGAGTTAATAGTATATATTTCAGCAGAAGAATCTGAATCTTAGGCAGCATAGATGGGTAGAGCTTCTGAAGGATTATGATTGCGAGATTCTTTACCACCCGGGGAAGACTAATGTAGTGGTTGATGCCTTGAGCAGGAAATCGATGGGTAGTCTAGCTCATATGGTGATTGGCAGGAGGCCATTGATCAGACAGATGAGAGATTTGGCAGATTTAGGAGTGGAGTTGGAGTTGGGATCCCAGGATCAGAACCAAGCTCTGATAGCCCAATTTCGGGCGAAGTCACTGTTGATTAATGATATTAAAGTAGCTCAGGATAGGGATCCTTATCTACTGAAGCTCAAGGGAGAGGTACAGAGTGTACAGATGAAAGAGTTCACAGTGGAAGATGGGATATTGAGATATGGGAAGCATATTTGTGTACCCGATTTTGATGGGCTACGGGATCGGATTATGAGAAAGGCTCACTATTCTACATACAGTGTACATCCAGGGATTACCAAGATGTACCATGATCTAAGGGATGTTTATTGGTGGCAAGGGATGAATAGAGATGTAGTTCAATTTATGTCGAAATGCTTAGCCTGTCAGCAGGTTAAGTTCAAGCATCAGACGCCATCAAGGCTACTTCAAGAGATAGAGTTGCCAGAGTGGAAATGGGAGCAAGTTACCATGGATTTTATAGTTGGTCTACCAAGGACTTCGAGAGGATATGATTCTATATGGGTGAATGTTGACCGATTGACTAAGTCTACTCATTTTCTAGAGGTTAAGATTAGATATACGGTAGCTCAGTACGCACAGTTGTATGTGGATAAGATTGTGCGTCTTTATGGAGTTCCTTTGGTGATTATATCAGACAGAGGTACACAGTTCACATCTCAGTTTTGGCAAAAATTTCAGGAGGCTATGGGTACCCAATTACGATTCAGTACTGCTTTCCATCCGCAGACTGATGGGCAGTCGGAGAGGACGATCCAAAACTTTGAAGGATATGCTGAGATTGTGTGTTCTGGATTTCAAAGGTAACTAGGATTATTATCTACCGTTGATAGAGTTCTCCTACAATAATACTTATCACTCTTCTATTGGTATGGCTCCATTTGAAGCACTATATGGTAGAAAGTGTAGATCTCCAGTGTGTTAAGTGGAGCTAGGAGAGAAGCAGCTTGAGGGACCAGAGATTATTAGAGAGACTATGGAGAAGGTTCCTATGATCAGAGAGTGGATAAGGATTGCCTTCACTAGGCAGAAAAGTTATGCTAATCCAAAGAGGAAGGATGTACATTTTTCAGTTGGTGATCACATCTTCCTTAAGGTCTCAATGATGAGAGGTGTTATGAGATTTGGGAAGAGGGGTAAGCTATAACCAAGGTTTATAGGCCCATTTGAGATACTTAAGAGTATTGGTAATGTGACCTATATATTGGCTCTTCCACCCAGTGTCACAGCCCAACTTAGGAGCCATGACGGTCCTAGGGTATGGGTGATGCTATTGCTACCAATACCACGAAGAACCCATTAAAATAAACTATATGGCATGCATACACAAATAAGCTTAAAATAGCTTAAGCAAGA
>CANXYC011476992.1:0-34835 GCA_948193065.1 Aleurites moluccanus
TTGATACTGGTGACCTACATGGTCCAGTGATATTGATTGATATGATACTGGTGACCTATATGGTCCAGTGATATCGATTGTTTGGAGACTGTATGATTTCTTTTCATACAGTCCATCTCATTATCTGCCTTTCCATATATATTTATATAACTGAACATAATTGCTGTTATTGAGCCTTACTGTACTTTGATATTCTTATTGTCTACTGTATTTCTTTTAACCTATACCATTGCCTTTTTGTGCATATTATTTATTGGGATGCATGTGAATTCACTGAGTATCATCTATACTCACCTTTTTGTTTGTTACCCCTTTCAGGAGAGGAGTAGGTAGCATGATCCAGCCTTCTGTTCTCTGTGGATTTCCTGCTTCAGATTTCTGATGTATATTTCTATTTTGGATTACTGTATTATTATTATTATTTTTGGTGTTCATGATCTAGCCGCTCCATGGGTATGTATTGGGTAGCTAGGAGATGAACATTGTTTATATCCGATATTGATAGTTTATATTGATTATATATATGATGCATGATGTATGATATATACTTGTGACAGCCAATTGCATTATGGTGACAGAATAATGGACAGGTTAACAGAATGAATAACATAATTGTTTAATGGATGGTAATTGACTAATAAATAAATAATATGTTGAGGTTGATAGATTGTGTGATGGTACTGGGTTCTACGGGTGCCGGTCGCCATTGGCATCTCTCGTGCCCTAGGACCGTCACTGCTCAGGAAACCGGGTCGTGACACTTCACTTTATATATCCATCACCATAGCTACAAGGTATATTAACACCAATTTTCAAAACTTGCATATATTATTAACTTTTCATTTTGAAATTGTTCAGCAAACATAGGCCAAATTATCATTGGCACACTAGCACAAATCCCTTTTAGTGTTGAATCTCGATCTGAGTGTGTCAAAAACAGGTTGAGGGGGGCTGCTGTGTATTTTTACACAGCAGCTTCTAATGTGTCCCATTTTAGTTATCTAAAAATTTCTATAAAATTTTTAAAAAATTATATTTTGATAGTGTTTGATATAATGAATTTATTGATATATTTTTTATACTAAACAAAAATCATTTGGACAGTTAAAAATGAATTAGAAATTTTATGTATTATATTTAACGGTTTAGATTTAACGCATTTCTAATACATTTTTAGCTGTCCAATTAATTTTTGTTTAGCATAAAAAATACATTAATAAATTCATTATATCAAATACTATTAAAATATAATTTTTTAAAAATTTTTTAAAAATTTTTAGGTAGCTAAAATGGGGGTTGAGAGGGGCTGCTGTGTATTTTTACACAGCAGTCCCTCATGTGCCACATTTTACCTATTTAAAAAATTTTATAAAATTTTTTAAAAATTATATTTTGATAGTTTTTTATTTAATGAATTTATTGATATATTTTTTATACTAAATAAAAATCATTTGGATAGGAAAAAATGCATTAGAAATTTTATGTATTATATTTAACGGTCTAGATTTAACGCATTTCTAATGCAATTTTTTCTGTCCAAATAATTTTTGTTTAGTATAAAAAATATATCAATAGATTCATTAAATAAAAAACTATCAAGATATAATTTTTAAAAAACTTTATAAAATTTTTTAAATAGGTAAAATGGAGCACATGAGGAGTTGCTGTGCTCTCAACCTCTAAAATGAGACACATTAGAAGTTGCAGTATAAAAATACACAGCAGCCCTTCAACCCGTCTAAAACCCTCCAATTGCTTGATAAGATAACATTGGTAATTGAAAAACTCTCCAATTGCATGATGAGATAACATTGGTAATTGTGGTGCTCATCCTTTAATAATTAAGCCTCTTTCTTTAACCCTTTTTTCAAATTTCTCTTCTTTTAACCACTTATCTTATTCTTTTAAACTTTCCCTTCCTTTATTTTTTTATTTTTTTATTGTGAATAAAGCAAAGACCAAGCAATTACATTACACAAAGTCTAGAATAAACAACTGCACAAATATCATGTAATAGCAAGCTAAACATATCTTGAGGTGAATCCTCAAGAATATGATTACGAAAAATCCCATTACTATCAAAATGTGCTAACCAATCAGCACAAAAATTTATTTTCCTATAAATATATCGAAGCAACACTTTCTAATTTTTCTCCGTCAAATGCTTAATTCTTCTAATCAAGTACACCTTACCATTTATCTCTTTCTCTTCTCGACAAAGCAGTTGCAGAGCCATCATACAATCACATTCAACCAAACTCTTTGTCCCAAACTAAATATAAACCATTAAGCACACCCCACAATAAATTGACCCAATAAATGGTTTATTTGATGCTTCTAAGCCTAAACCAAGCTCTATTAATTGTAGTGGTGAAAAAAATTCGACAAAGACTTCCAAAACAAACATACAAAACAGAGTTTTATTTCTGTAAATCAAGCCATTTTTAAAGATTCATGCTCACTTAATGATGAAATTGTTGTGTTATGTAAAGAAATTGGACCAATACACCATATGGTCTTGACTGCTTTTTGGTATCCTTTAGCATAACCTGCCTCTAACTCTTCAAAGCTATTTACTATAAAGCCCACTTAATTATTTTATCTAAAAATTTTTATTTCAAAAATCCATAGTGATGTTTACTCTAAATTTAAAGTAGAAATTGAGTGATTTTTTATTATGATATTACAAAGAGATACCGTGAATATGTTTTTTTTTATTTATGATTTGAATAATTTTTTTTAAATTTTATTTTATTTTTTATATTTAAATAATATGATATAAAAATATAATAAAAAAAAGTGATTTGATTTAATATTTATTTTACTCTAATGTACTTCTATTAATTAATATAAATTTTGTATCTTCTAAAAAAAAATCTACTAAATCAATATAAAGTGAAATTTAGCCCAAGCATTTTACATCAGATGATTTCTACTAAATTCCCGAAAATGGACATCTTACGGCTTTGGTGGACCCCTTATTTCTTTTAAGGTCACATTTTTCGAGGTCAAGCCGTGAAGAAGAGGAAGATGCCCCGCAAGTCGTTGGTGCCACAAGGTTTCAAAGTCGTCGCTGGTCAACAATCACGTGCTTTGTATGGGAGCTGACAATAATTCGATTTATAAAATTATTATAAAAAATAATAATTTAATTTTAATTTATTCAATTTAATTAATTTTAACGATATATGGATAAATATTTAATTTTTTTTTTGAATATATATGTGTTAGATGGACAGTAATATTATTTATTAGAAAAAATTAGCTATGTAATATGAGTATTTTTTTTTCATAATTTTATACTATAATTTAAAATTTGAAATTAATTTTTTTTTAGTGAAGATCTTAAATTTTTATGAGTTTTTATTATTTTCATGTTATGTTTTATTTAATTAATTGATAATAATTAAATATTTTGTTTTTATTTTAAAATAAATTTTTTAAGAAATAATAATTTTTTTTTATTTATAAAATTTATTTTTAATATAATAGAATCTAAATATCATAAGTAATTGTATTATATTCATAATATTTTTTTGGGAGTATTTTCAAATAAATTTATAGATTAATCGAAATTAATTCTTCTATCTTAATAAATTTAAAATTATATGTTCTTAATACTACTCTTGAGAATTAAATTCTGATCAATAATCGTAACACTTATTGAATACATTAATGAATTATTTCCTTGATATGTTGATTTTAATTGCTATGCAATTTCTTTTCATATACCTTTCATATTTAGCAAGCATAAAGATGGGGAATAGGAATTTATAAGATAATAACAAACAAGACACCAATTGATTTCAAAATCAAATTCACAAAATAGAAAAAATGTATTTTATTTAGACTTTCTAATTCCAAACTTAATTGCAGAAAGAAGCCAACTCATCTTCCTTTAGCTAAGTTATAATAAGCCAAAGACCAAATAGTTAGCTTAATCCAATTTGCAACTTCTTTTTACTTGATCACCTCTCTCTCTCTCTCTATATGTACAGACCACCTCTGTCTCTCTCTCTCTCGCTCAATGCATAAAAGAAAGAACCACCGCTACCATCACTACTCCGATCTCTTTCTTTAAAGAAAACTACCAATTCAAGAATTCAAAATGCGGCCATTTTGGCCTTTCTTGATCCTTGCATTACTCCCTCTTTCGGTGGTTTACTGTGCTAGTCTTCTCCCTTTGCAAAGGGCTTTCCCTTTGAACCATAAAGTCGAACTCGAGCAACTCAGAGCTCGGGATAAGGTCAGACATGCCCGTCTCTTGCAAGGTTTTGTTGGTGGTGTTGTCAACTTCTCAGTCCAAGGCTTTTCCGATCCCTATCTTATTGGGTAATTTTTATTTTATTCTTTGATTAATTTGTTATTGTTGCTTTTTGTTTTCAGTATTATATTGATGGGTTTGTTTTGTACTAGAAAGTTAAGTTTTTGGGGTCTTTGTTAAGCTATACTTGTTTCTCTTGTTTTTGCCTTTTGTGGTTATTTTTTATCAACCCGCTATCATTTAATGCTGTTCCATGAATTTGCATTGATGGGTTTATGTACAATTGATAACTTTGCTTAGGGTTTTTCTTTTTCTTTGCTGGGTTAGCATTTATTGAACATCATTTTCCGTTCCTACATATCATCAAAAGGGTGTACGAATGACTATTGTTTGTAATTTTGCACATTTATAATCAAAGATAGAAGAAAAATTTACGAAGAAGGAAATGGGATTTTGGTTCGAGTAGGCAAAGATGGATTCTTTGCTTTTCATTACAGTTTCTTTGTAACTAAAGTGTTGATATCTTTGGGAATTTTGATTGGTTGATTGGTTTTGATGTTATTTATATTATTTACTTTGAATTATTATTGACTAATGTTGTTTTTTTTTGTTCTTTCTTGTGGTGTCCTTTTCAATCAGGGTCAATGGATCTTCAATGCCCTTGTATTATTTCTGTCTTGGTTTCTCTTCTGCTTTGTGCCATTTCACACACTCTTCAGGATAAGAGAGATCACTTGTGGTTTCTTAGTATTTAATTTTAGCCATATACTATATTAATCAATTTTTTGGTTTCTTTGATTTTGCTTAGACTCTATTATACAAAAGTGAAGCTGGGCTCTCCTCCAAGAGAATTCAATGTGCAGATTGATACAGGAAGTGATGTCTTGTGGGTTAGCTGCAGTTCCTGCAGTAATTGCCCACAATCCAGTGGTCTTGGAGTAAATCCCATTTCTTTTACCTTGTCATCTAATGAGTTTTTGTAACTCGGAAACTTATGTTCAACCTCATTCTTATACTGTGTTTTGCAGATTCAGCTCAATTACTTCAATACAGCTGGCTCATCAACTGCTAGGCTAGTCCCATGTTCACACGCAATTTGTACTTCAGAAATGCAAACCACAGGAACTCAGTGCTCTTCTCAGAGTAATCAGTGCAGCTATGCGTTCCAATATGGAGATGGAAGTGGGACAACGGGTTACTTTGTGTCTGATACATTTTATTTTGATGCTGTTTTGGGAGAGTCCTTGCTTGCTAACTCTTCAGCTGCTGTTGTCTTTGGGTGAGCTCTTCTATCTCATACAAGAAGTGGAACTGTAAAGGTGAAAGGGAATATTAAGAATTGTTAGGGTAAAGAAAAGAGATAGGTGGAAGAATTAAATATGAAGCCAATTATCTACGTATTTCACTTTATGCTTTCAATAAAGTAGATCAGTTGGAGTTAGCATAGAATTGACATGATAATTAGTTGCACTAATGGACTTTGTAATAGTGTCATGGTACTAACCAAAAATATCACAGCTAATTTCATCACTACATGACCTTTTTCTGTTACAGTATTCATTCCAATGCTTTAATGATGACATGCTTAATCTCCTAAAATGCCCATAATTTATGTTATCCATTAACATCATTGGTGTTGGGTTATTTGGCTATATAAGAAAGGAAGCATGCTGGCTGCTGGTGGCCCTTGTGATAAAATGAATGTTCTTTTGTTTTTCAACTAATTTTTCTCTTATATTTGTCTTAATTTATGTTGAACAGATACTTGCCCACGCAACCCCCCCACCCCCCTTCATCCCCTTTTTTTCTAACTTGAAGCTTAATACTCTGGATGGTGGTGTTGGAAACAGATGTAGCACCTTCCAATCTGGGGACTTGACTGGGACAGAGAAGGCAGTTGATGGGATATTTGGATTAGGCCAAGGTGATCTCTCTGTTATATCACAATTGGCATCACGTGGGATAACACCCAGAGTCTTTTCTCATTGCTTGAAAGGACAGGGAAGCGGAGGTGGCATATTGGTTCTTGGTGAGATTTTGGAGCCTGGCATAGTTTATAGTCCCCTTGTGCCATCACAGTATGTAATTTTTTCCTGGAAACTTTTCCTTTTCCACCAGCCTTCGTTGCTTTAATTATTCTTTGCTAAAAAACTGTGACCTTATTTTTATTAAGTATTAAATTCTCACCTTAATTAGGGTTGCATTTCATACTTTCATGGTTATATTATTGTCATATTCTTTTTTCATGTGATAGGCTAGATTTGAGCTTAGAGCATCCTAAGCACACCCCAGCTCTTTACCATCCGAGTTATTCCTCATTCATTCGTAGTTCAAACACATTAGTCTAACAGTCAAGGTGCAGTTAGACTGTGTGCACCTGTTTTGGCAACTTTAGGGGCTTCACTTGGTTCTCTCATTTTCGTTGCTTTGACATTTCTTGAGCTTATTGGATTTTACAAAGACCTTGTGAAAAGAAGGATTGTTTACTAGAGAATAAGGTTTTATCTGCCATTGGGAAGTCACTTGCTAAGGCATATGTCATGTGTATAATAATTTTATTGATAAATTACTATTTTGCATATGAGGTTTGACCTTATTAACTAACCCGTCCTTGTTTTTTGAGAGACTAACTAATTATTCTCTCGGTATTGATTCCATTAGACTATTTAGTCTTTTCGTCTATTTTTTTCACCTATTTTGTTAAAATAAAAAGAAAATAAAATTTTATTCCCAAAATACCCTCATCGTTAACCTCCAAAGTCTATCTCCAAAAATTTTCTCTCTTTTTCTCTCTCTCATCTCTCATCTCTTTCTCTCTCTTATCTTTCTTTCAATTTCTCTCTCTCATATTCAACCACAATTATCAACCACCAATAATTAAACCATCATCACCATTACCAAAATACATTAAAAAGTTTTCTTTTACTACACCATAATCATCATGAAGAAATTTTGAAGAAATTTTTGGATCCCCACTCCCGCTACCAAGCAGAGACAGCCTCAAGTGCATAAGAAAAATGTTGAAGCACACTCCAATTTCTTGTGTTTTCTTACCAACCAGATGTTTTTTTAATTTATGTAATAATTTTAGGTTTTTTTTTTTCGTTTTTCGATTGCTTTTTTTTTTTTGGGGTATTGTTGTACTCTTTTCTTTGTTTTTCAATTGCTTTATGACTGGCAAAATTAACTACAAAATGGTTGGCTGTATAATATTATTATTTATATAGTTATAATAGTTAATAGTGTGGCCACAGATATTTTTTTTTTTCCAAGTGCTGTTGAAAATGGTTTGGGTTGAAATGGAGTTAATTTTAATGCCTTAGTTATAATTAGTTATATCTAATTCTTTGTTTTTCGACCTGCAATGGAAAATATATCAATCTTTGGCCCTTTTTTTGGAAAAAAGAGGTAGAAATGGAAAACTTTGTTGTAAGTGAGGGGTATTTTAGTCATTTCATCTAAAATTTGATGGAGAAGTACAAAAAAAAAATGGAGGGAAGGACCAAAGTGTTAGATGGAAACAAACCTCAAGGACTTTTTAGTTAGTTTCTCAAAAAACAGGGATGAGTTAGTTAATTAGGTCAAATCTCAAGGATGAAATAGTAATTTTCCTAATTTTATTAAGAATAGGTGCTACTGTTGTCCTTATATTAGTTGCAGACATGAGATGACTGTTGTTTTGAGATGACTGTTGTTTTAGTACTAATTCAGACAGCTAATGTTGGATAGCAGTATGAATAGTGAAAGTTGTTACCAGGGATTTTTTTTAATACTCAAGTAATGGAATTATTTAGTTGAGTGCCACAGTGGGGCTTTACATTTCTGTGGCATCTTCTCTACTTTATATTATTGTTCTTGTCCTATGAAACCATGCCAAATCTTAGGATCACACAAATATGCAGTGTGGTAGTTCAGTTTCAGTTAGAAAATGTGAATATGGATTTTCCAATAATTTTGACTGCTTCCTTAAAATTTTCACAGGACTCATTATAATTTAAATCTGCAGAGCATTGCTGTCAATGGACAATTGTTATCAATTGATCCAGCAGCATTTGCAACATCAAATGACCGAGGAACTATTGTTGACTCTGGAACAACTTTGACATACCTTGTAGAAGAAGCCTATGATCCCTTTGTTAGTGCTGTAAGTAATTTTCTGTTAATGTGCTTACAAGTTAATATACTAATGGAATTGGATCAACATTTACAATAAGCAGTACTGCATAGTGACTGAGAGAAAATTCTTTTGTTTTCAATGTTGACGGGTTAACTCTTTAGTTTAAAGGAAAACATGGAACACAATTTTAAACTAGTTCTTCATTAGTTGGTTTAAATTTGGAAAACTTAAAACATTGATTTCTAACTGTCCATCTGGAAACTTTTTACAAATAAATACTGAACTCCATTTTCCATTTTACTTGAAACAATTTTCTGGAAAACATTTCTGATTTTCCACAACCAAACAAGTTCCAAGCTACTTGCCTTGTGCATTGGAAACTTGTATGGCAAGGTTCTCATGTATGATGACAGCCAGGTTTGTATTTATTGTTTCAGAAGTTCACATTGCATGGGAAAGACAATAGATTTTTATTTTGGGAGTAGAGAGAGAGAGAGAGAGAGATTACAAAACCTCTAAATTAAGTACTCTCGAAAAGCTGGCGGTGCTTAATAGTTGTAATATGGTGGTAAAGTTATTGGATTAGTTTAATTAGCAGAATTTTTGTACATTGCTGTCAGTATTTTGTGAATGTTAAGTTGATTTGCTTATTACATGCTCAGATAACTGCTGCAGTCTCACAATTTGCGACACCCACAATATTTAAAGGATACCAATGTTATCTAGTCTCCAACAGGTTTATTTCCCTGTCTTATTCAAATTATTATTCATAGTTATGCTTGACAAAGATAAGAGATTTGTGATCCTGGGATACTCTCAAGGCCTTTCGCTTGAGAACAAATATAAATTATATCTGTTTTCTTTGCAGTCTATCTCAGGTATTTCCTTCAGTCAGTTTAAACTTTGCTGGTGGTGCATCTATGTTCTTAAAACCAGAAGAGTACCTTTTAAATTTTGGTTCCTATGTGAGTTGTTCCTATGTGAGTTGTTCTACCTGTCAGCTTTTAATTATTTATTTCCCCTGAACTATTGAATCTGATGTTCTTTGGATTAGTATATTATGCCATCGCCTAAGTGTAATGAATCTCAAATTTATTGTAGCCGGGTGGTGCGGCCATATGGTGTATTGGTTTTCAGAAGTATCGAGGAATAACAATTTTAGGAGGTTAGAAACTGGACCTGACGTCTATCTATAAGAGAAGTGTACTAAAACATACTCAATTGGCTCCAATCCTCCAACCTGAAAGTAGTCGTATGGCAACAGTTATACATAATGTGTTTTTCTCTGCCTTTTCCCCCTCCTTTCTCTTGGGTTGTCGTTCATTCCATGGGTGTATTTTGGTTGACTCAATTTTTCACATTATTACAAGGATGACCATTCCCAAAGTTTGAGAGAACATTTTTTGGGGTTGTGGCAAACTTCTTGTCTTTTTTTCTATTAATCTTATCTGTTTTCCACAATAAGTTACTGGAAGAGGCTTATTAGGTTGAATCTTTTCTGTATGAGCAAAAAAATATAGATTTCAAAATGTCTTTCTTCATACCTTTTAACTTCTGAAATGTTCTGAGTTGAATTGTCTTGTTGGTTTCTTCAATTTGCAGATCTTGTTCTAAAAGATAAAATTTTTGTGTATGATATAGCTCGTCAACAGATTGGATGGGCTAACTATGACTGTAAGTTCAGTAATACCCTTTCCTCTCTCTTCTCTGCATATGCCTCTGCCCATCAGCATGTTCCTCTGATATTTTTTTACTCTCGTCTATCAGGTTCATTATCTGTGAATGTCTCTGTAACTTTTAGCAAGGACTTCATTAATGCAGGACAGCTAGGTGTGAGCTGCTCATCAAGAGACATGCTCTTGAAGCTTGCAGCAGGCATTATGGCTCTCCTAATGCACATATTAGCATTGATGGATTTCCAAGTTTTGTAATTTAAACCACAGGTTTGAAGTTCAATTCTTTGTCGTGTTGGAATTTGCTACAGGTTTGAAGTTCAATTCTTTGTCGTGTTGGAATTTGCTTGGCTGGCTTTTTTTATAGTCGGCAAGGCATGTTCTGATACGTGGATTACAGTTGTAGCTGGTTTCTCTACTATAATTCTTCTCTAGTAGGGATCTTCTATTCTTCAAATGGGAAAATTCAGCATTTTTCTTGTAAAGGATCACTGCTGGAAGTGTAAATTATCTTTGTATTGGGTTGGGTGCTATATCATTACATTGTTGTTAAGTAGAACAAAACATTTTGCCCCAGGAGAAAACAAATCTTCTATGGTGAACTTTGGGATAGGTAGAGATATAGAAATGATGGCATTGGCGCTAGTTCATATTTTCTTATTTGCGTTTCTCTGTTTCTTATTGGACAACTTTATATAGAGTTAATAGATGTGAGCTTTCTGTTGTGACTTGTGAGTGAGGATTGTAATACCTTGCCTCTCTTAGATTAGTGATACCTAAATGAAATACATGAAAATACTCACATTGCTGTAATTAGTGAATGAATGTTATTGATGGAAATTAGCATAATGTATGGATCAAACCAGAGGAAAATATGATAGGTACTATATGATGTGCACTGGATAATTAAAAAAGAAAGTATTAGATAGGACGGAAGTATATTTTTTTTATTCACATAAAAATGAATCTATGTGAATGTGTTTCTATTTTAATTATATATATATATATATATATATATATATATATATATATATATATATATATATTTATTTTTATATGAATAAAAAAAATATGATTTCGTCCTATTTAATAATTTATCATTAAAAGAGCTTTTCGAGCGTATTTTTGGTATTTGTGCATCTCTTTCTTTTTTATATCTTGTAATTAATGTTTTCATAATCGGATCGGTTAAAAAATTTGTAAAGACAGAGGGCTAGATTTTGATATCAGGTAGGTTTTGACGTCGGGTAAAATTGAAATGAAATTATTGAAAATTTTTTAATTTTTTTTAATTCAAAACAACGCTGTTTTTACTTGATAAAAATTATGTTGTTTTAATTAAAAATTAAAAAATTAAAAAAATTTGATCCGCTCGAATTGAAAAAGTCAATTTGATTCATCAGTTAATTAATTTTTTAATTGATTTTTTAGAACAGACAAATGAAAGTTGATCGGATTAATTTTTGATTTGATTCTTAGTTTTTTTAATTTGACTGATTGGTCCGATTTGATTTTAATAACCATGCAAATAAAAATTTGAAACTCTTCCTTATTAAGCGATTAATTCAATTGGAAATCTTAAATGATTGTCATTATGATCTGAATGAACATATTATAGTTGACAAAAAAATACCTAAGCAGGATTGTTAAAAACAATGAGAACTTAGCACCTTTCTCAAAGTCTAAGAAAATTACCCTTTGACTCCAAAAAACCAACCATTTATGCATATGGTCTACATTCTAATTCCTTAGCCCACACTTTTTACTCCTTTGCTTTATCAACTTTTTCATATTTGTGGCCAAATATGGTTCTTCAATTCCACAAAGTCCTGATGCAAGCAACTTACCTGTTACATACAAATTAGGTTATTAGTGAGTACTTGTATATTTTTTTCCTTTTTTTTTTATTTATCATTTAAAATTTTATACACATATTAAGATATTTATTAATTAAATTTATAATAACTTATTTAACATTATATTATTAACCTTATTTTAAATTAAATTATTATATGCTAATTAAATTATATAAAAATAAAGTAGGAAAAAATAAATAAATATTATTATAGAAATTTAAAATGGTAATTAAAAATATAAATAAATAAATTTTTAAAATGACAGATAAAAAAAAATTGAGAAAATATATCATAATATTTTAATAATTATGCTCAAGGGCATACTCTAACATTAATGTCATCCAAATGGATGACACAATAAAGTTTTTTATTTAAATGTAACTATCAATTAAAAGTCTAACTAAAAAAGGACTATTTCTTGTACGATTGAATTAACACTATGGTTACCAAATAATTTATTTATTTTTTTTCTATTTCATGATTATGCGAACCAAACAATCTTTAAACTAATTCTTAAATATCTACTTAACAAGACAAGGAACCATGTATGTTTCTAGTTCTTAATCCAAATTTTTTAACCAAATTTATAAATAGAGTAAATTTATTTTAATATGGTCCACTAATTGTTAAACTAATAATTAAATAGCATAATATATATTTATTACATAGTATAAAAAGAAATCATATTAATATAAATTAACCTAACTTTTTCTTTAAAAAAATTTCGTATCAGGGAGGAGCTAAATAAAAGAGATTTTGAAGATTTATACAGTTCATGAGTCCTCTGGAATTAATGAACATTCACATGGAATCCTTATTTTAAAATATCTTTCTTATATTGTTTGAACTTGTTCTCAGAATACTAACAAACAATCAGGATGGATATTGATACCAACTCATATATTTTTGCCTGCAGCCTGATCTTGTTGCAAAGATTACGGGAATGCTCCTGGAAATGGACAACTCTGAACTTCTTCTATTGTTGGAGTCACCAGAGTCTCTGGCTGCCAAGGTGGAGGAAGCTGTGCAGGTGCTGAAAATCTCAAGAACAAAAGTATCTGGTCAAGACACCCTTCATCCAAGTTACCTGTCAGCTGAGGTTGCAGTCAATTGAATAGCAAAAAGGGTTAGAAATCTAGGGGTTATGGTGCGGCTTGGCTTAGTGAGAGCAAATTTTTGATACTTGAAGTCGGTGAATCTTCTATTTTTCTGCAGTTAAATAGTAACTTCAAATATCAAAGCACAGGATTTTGTCAATTTTAAAAAAATTATATTTTGATCCTTATAGAGAACTATTGGTAAGAGAGGGGCCAAAACTTTCTTGTTGTGGTAGAAACGCTAGTATCAATAGGAAGAAACGGGATTTTTTTTAGAACTAATTACTGTTGCAGGGATTTTTAATCTCTTTTCCTTTTCTTTACCCAATATGAGTTTCTGATTGCTGTTTGAAGATGAGCACTACATTTTGTTGCTCAAAGTATGCATCTAGCTAGATAAAAGAAAGAAAAAAAGGCATTGTGGTGGTGCATTTGAAAACAAATTGCTTTAAAATTCTCAAATTTAAACTCGGCCATGAACAGGTTATTTTATAATTTGGATATTCGTATTCTCTATTTAATTTTTTGTTTTATTGAGTGTTTTGATAATTAATATTTTTTATAAAGAGCATAGTATATAAAGATAAAATAACATAGCATATAAAGATATGCTGAGACAGCGCAAAGGCTACTGTTTAAAATAAACAGCTTTGCAGGTTTAATTTAGCACCATATACTGCAATTTTTGTTTTACTTCATCTAAATTACCTTTTTTTTTGTTTACTATTTTGCCCCTCCAAGAATTTATTAAATGTATTACTGTCATCAAATTAATTGTGCTGCATTCTTTTTTTTTTCTTTTAAAATAATATGCATGCATGAAACATATATATATATATATATATATATTGAAAGTGTTTGAATTGTGAATTGTTAATTTAAAATAAAAATATATTTTTTTAATTATTAAAAACTTTAACTAACATTCATAATTTTTATTTGTTATTAAATTTTATTAATTAAAAAAAAATTAACAATTAATTTTTATTAAATATTTAATAATTTTTAAATTACTGATGTATATATTTTTAAATGATAATTAAATTTTATAGTTAGTATATTCAAACGTCTTCATAATCAGTTTCCCAAACATATAAATTTTGCTTACCTATTAAACAATCAAATTTTTTTTAGTTAAATGTGTGGTGAGTTATTTGTTATTTATGATGATTTTCTATCAACTGTAACCCTTTTTAGTATAAAATAAATTTTAAATATAAAATATATTTGTTAATTATAGAATTTAATATAATTATATGTAACTTTAATTTTTGATAGCGAAATGAACATATTTATTTGTATCAAATATAAAAATATAAAAAAAATAAAAGTTTTCTACCATTTGTTGTGGCATTAATTTTGTTTTTGTCTTCTCTAAGACACGTAATCGCTTAAGTGCGTATAGGTTGATGAAGAAAACCTTCTTCTCTCTCGCAACGCGCCCAAATGAGAAGCAGTAACAAGGATAGAGACACAGAGCGAAGGAAACGAAAATCGGAGTCGTCTGAGTCCGACTCATACTCGGACGAGTCAGACAGCCATGACTCATCCCCAAAGAGGAGGAGGAGCTCCGGCAAGAGCAGAGAACGGAGCCGAAGCCGAAGGAATCTTAGTTATGACAGCGAGGATCGAGGCCGCAAGAAGAAGAGTTCCTCAAGGAAGGTCACGGAAGAAGAAATTGCTGAATATTTGGCCAAAAAAGCTCAGAGAAAGGTAATGTTTGCTTTTCTATAGGCTTTCACTTGTTTTGTGATATTTAGGGCTTTTGTATTCGTGGTTTTGCTTTACTCAGGCTATGAAAGTCGCTAAGAAATTAAAGGCGCAGTCGGTTTCGGGCTATTCTAACGATTCGAATCCTTTTGGTGATAACAATCTCAATGAGAAGTTAGTAATTTCGTCACTGCTCACAGATTAACTAAATTGCAAATTACAAATTAGAAGCTCTGCAGTTTGTTACTTCTTGTTGAATCCAATGGGGGGTTGTTGCAGATTTGTGTGGCGAAAGAAGATAGAACGTGATGTTGCCCAAGGCGTGCCGCTTGATATGTTTTCAGTTAAAGCTGAGAAGCAGAAGCAGAGAGAAAGGATGGTATACATATCTCGAATTGGCTGATTGTAGCTTGCATTTTTTTTCCCTTCTCTACAATTACTCTTTAGTTTCTTCAATAAGCTTATTAAGCTTCTAGAGGTTGTGTTCTGGCATTTGATTTTATCTTTGCTATAATTGGGATTTTTTAGATTTTGTTGATCATAAGATTCATAATGTTAGTCAAATCTAACCCAATTAGGTTAAATGGAGACAGTAATTGTTTGAACTCTAAATTAAGCTTCGGATGGTGCCCTATTTTCCTGATGCATTTGGTCCTTGAATATTATAAAATAAGTAATCTAGTTGTCTTGTCCACTTCTAACAACTTCCATCAATAAATTGTTGTTTCAGTATTGCTATCATTCAATTTGTAATGGTTTTGATTGCTGTTTCTGAGTGTGCATTTATGTATTTATCATGAGGGCTGCTACTATTTCAGGATACAGATCATGCCACAAAGCCTTGGCAGAAAGTAGACTGGCAAAAAATGGCAGTTCATGTCTACAAAAGTTATATCTTCCTGAACACAGTAAACCCTATTGGCTGAACTTGTATGGGTGGTGGGTTGCTTTGCAAACTAGTAGGATTATTAAGCTTACTTCAATTTGATCTGAATAGTGAGGCCTCTGTGTGTGTGTGTTTTTGGCTGGTTAAGTTTCTTGACTGTAGATGGCATCAGTTGGCGTATGTAATATCTTTGTATTGGAAAATTTTCTTATTTCTTGTCTTGTTTCTTCAACTTTGCAATTTATGTGATGACATGTTGCAATGATTACATGGGTTATTTTGCTCTTTACACGCACCGGGTGCTAGTGATGTGATGTCTCAATCATCTCAAATGCTTCACATTAGATATTGGATTTTAATAAATTCATTCAATTTTATGATGCAGGCAGAGATTGAAAAGGTGAAAAAGAGAAGAGAGGAAAGGGCACTTGAAAAGGCACAACACGAGGAAGAAATGGTGTGCAGACTTGTGATAAAGCAAAAATTTTATTGTTAAAATCTGTTGGAAAAAAACTGTCTTGACATTGGACATGCTATTTTTTAATTATATTCTGATTTCCATTAGTGGTTGATGTTTGGATATAGTTTGGTTTATGAACTTTATCTCTTTTTGTAGGCATTGTTGGCTAGAGAACGTGCAAGGGCTGAGTTCCAAGACTGGGAGAAAAAAGAAGAGGAGGTATATTGCTAGCATTTAATTCCTACTTCTCTTGTTTTTATTGCCACCACTGATTTGTCAATTCTCTATTATATGTTAGTCTAAGAAGCTAATTAATATTCAATTCTAAGAAGCTAATTAATATTCAATTTACAGTTTCACTTTGATCAAAGCAAAACCAGGTCACAGATCAGACTGCATGAAGGGCGAATGAAGCCTATAGATATTCTGTCCAAGCACCTCAATGAATCTGATGATTTGGATATAGAAATAAATGAGCCATACATGGTTTTCAAGGTAAATATAGAATACATAGTTTTTTCTCCGTTTTTGTGCAGGTTATTTTCCCCTATTTTATTACAGTACATCAATAATGATAACAATTTTTATTATTATATGATAACTTATTGTTTTTCTATTTATTTTAATTATGATTTAAGATTCTTTTAGTTGAGACTAGGATTTTAATGTAATTGTATTGCAAAAATTGCACCCATCTGGCTGGCTGTATCTTGATTTCCTTGACTGAAGTTTTTAATTTTTTTAACGAATTATTATATGATTAATTTTCTGCAGCTGGTCAGGGCATCAAATCTGTGTATTTCTGTCCAACTGCTTACTTTTTACAATGATACCCTGCAGCATTTGCATGGATTAATTTGTGGTGAACAAGTGTTGGATATTTCCTTTCATGCAGGGTTTGACAGTAAAGGAGATGGAAGAGCTTCGTGATGACATCAAAATGCATCTGGATATGGATAGGACAACTCAGACGCATATTGATTATTGGGAGGTACTATTATTTTCCCATTCTTCACATGTTTTGAGTGGTGTTTTTATAGTCCTTGCTCTTTTTCATATATATAAGTTCCTCGGGCAAGGTATCATTTTGACTTTTTTTTTTTCTCGCTTGTCCTTCAGAATGTGTTAATGCTATGAAATAGAAATTTAGTGCAGATAAAGGAAGATAGTGTAACAGGATTCAATGTGTCGACTGTTGAGCCTCCATTCTTCTGAACCACCCCGCTTCTCTCTCTCTCTCTCTCTCTCTTACAAATACAATACCTGTAAACATATCCATGTTGCAAGCTTGATCTGTTAGATAGTACTTGGACCAAGTTCGCATTGTTATTGACTAGAAAAATACTACCTGGGCATTTATGAATAATCTGTTGCACACTTGCAGTGTTTGTGTGAAATTGTTGATATATTCTCTTCTAGATTGAATAACTGTTGGACATTATCCTAAAATTTGCAATTTTGACAGGCACTTTTGGTGGTTTGTGATTGGGAGCTTGCTGAAGCTCGGAAAAAGGATGCACTGGATCGGGCTAGGGTGCGTGGGGAGGAGCCCCCTGCGGAGTTGCTTGCAGAAGAAAGGGGTCTGCATTCTAGTATTGAAACAGATGTCAAGGATCTCTTGGAAGGGAAATCTTCCAGTGAGCTTGAGGCATTACGGTCCCAAATTGAATCACAAATGAATTCTGGCACAGCAAAGGTTGTTGAGTATTGGGAGTCTATTCTCAAACGACTTCAGATATATAAGGCAAAGGTATTTTTTACTTGAATTTCCTAATGATTGTTACTGTAATAGTTGCTTGTAAGTATTGGACCTTACCATTGAATTGGTGCAATTACAGGCTTGTTTGAAGGAAATTCATGCTAAGATGTTACGCAAGCATTTGCAACGCCTTGAGCCACCTTTGGAAGGTCATGATAAACTGGAAAGTGATCATAGTTTAAGGCCTAGTGAGGAGGATAGTGAACATGATATGAAAGGTATGTGCTCTTTTTCATTTCTGGTTAAATGCTGGTTACTTTTTCGGATAACTGGACTAAACTCTGGCTAATACTTGTCTGGGTTGTATAGATGCTGAAACATTCTCTCCAGAACCTATGATGATGGAGGAGACTCATGAGGCAGAAGAAGCAGGATCATTTTCACCTGAACTGCTGCATGGAGATGAAAATGAAGAAGCGATTGATCCTGAAGAAGATAGGGCCATGCTGGTAACTTTTCTAACACTGTATTACTCATTGTTGAGCAGGCAAGTGAAAAACATGCTTCTTGGTTTAATACTGACACTTATGATATATTAACAGGAAACGAAACGAATGGCGGTGCGAGAGGAACAACAAAGACGAATTCAAGAAGCCATGGCATCAAAGCCACCTCCATCAGAAGATAACTTTGAGATGAAAGCCATGAAATCTATGGGGGCCATGGAGGAAGGTGATGCAGTATTTGGCTCTGGTTCTGAAGTGAATCTGGACTCACAGGTACCTTATCTTGGCTATTCTTCTTCTTTTCCAACCTTGAAGAAAAGAGAGATGATCATTTTCAGAGTTGTCTTCAACTGTCCTAAAATATTGATACGGGTGCAGGTATACTGGTGGCATGACAAGTACCGACCAAGAAAGCCCAAATATTTTAACCGTGTTCACACTGGATATGAATGGAATAAATACAATCAGACTCACTATGATCATGACAATCCACCTCCGAAGATTGTGCAAGGGTACAAATTCAATATCTTCTACCCAGACCTTGTTGATAAGACAAAGGCTCCAACTTATACCATTGAGAAGGATGGAAACAGCGATGAGACCTGCATTATAAGGTTCCATGCAGGGCCACCTTATGAAGATATTGTAAGTTTTTTCGATCAAATAGCAAGTAAGCTTACATTTCTTTTCCCTCCTTTTTTTCTGACACGTAATGGTATTAACAGGCATTCAGGATTGTAAACAAAGAATGGGAATACTCTCATAAGAAGGGATTCAAGTGCACATTTGAACGTGGAATTTTGCATGTTTACTTCAATTTCAAACGATATCGCTACCGGAGATAAACCATTGGTATTATCCTGCATTGCAAGCTTCTTTTATTTTCATTAGCATTTAGGTCCATGTACAATATTTTCCTCTTTGTTATTATGTTAACCATTATTTTAATTTTTAGGAAAAAAAGGTTTGAATGTTAAATTCATAGCTTTCACACTGAAAATTAGTTCCAAAATATACAGTCAATTTCAACTAATGACAGCCATTATTATTAATAACCGCACTTTGAGAAATAATAAAAGGGGGAAGCTATGGGGGAATTAAGCATGTCTCTAGAATCATCACTAACAAGTTTTCCTAATATAGTGTCTTTTTATCGGTATATGATATATAGTCTCTTCTAATGGTGTGTTTTTGTCTTTGATTGCAAATTAAATTACTTTGTATTCAACATTGGAAATAATCACATTACATCACTTTGCTTTTTTATTTTCATCTACTATTGAACATTACAATTTATCAAGGAATTTATAATTTTAGTGCATTTCTCAATTCTCCATTTCTCCAATGCTAAAAAAAGGTGTCCATGAAATATTTGGCTACAAATATGATTGGAATTTATTTATTTATTAATAATTGAATATATGTTTGAGAGATTAAAAAATGACATAAAATTGGTTCTCATCATGACTACACTTATGGGTTATCTTTACCATTAAACTAGAGATTAAAATCTTGATTGAAGAAAATTAATTTGCATAATTTATAATACATTTTTTTATTTTCAATTATCCAATATAAATAAAAATTATACATGTATTAAAGTAGTCTGTACACTTTTCTTTTTAACAACAATATAATAATCAAATCAAAGCAAATAAAAATTATATTTGAATTAATTTATAAATACAAGAAACCTAGTCAAGCTGAGAATTTAACATTGATAAATAAAAATAGATCATCTAATAGGAGGGGTTGAAAATTTATTTTTATTTTTATTTTATTATATTTTGCACATAAATTTATCTTAAATGTTAAACATTTATTTTATTTTATTTTAGGATTTTTATTGGGAATTCTAATATATTGAATTTGGCAGACTACTTATCTCTTTTGTTGCTAAAAAAAATAAAATTTTAATTTATACCATCAGTCTAAGAATCAATAACAAGTGGAAAGCTTCCTTGAATCTACAGTCAAATCTTTTCATATATTCAATTATTCTAATATTTTTTAATTTTTCATAACTATAATTTTTTAATATATATTATCTAGTTACAACATGTGTTTAATATAATTTTTATGTCTTTATTAAAGTCTTTAATAAACTGGACACCAGTCTCATTTTTGTTTGGACACGTTTTGTGGCCATGTGAAAGACCTGTCATAGAATATGACTTATCATGTCTAAATTATATGTTTGTTTTGTTTTCTTGGGACATCTATACTCCATTAATTTTGAGTACTTTGGAGAAGACGAATTGAATTTGTTCAATACTCACATGTTTTTTTTTTATGTTGATTGAATATATATATATATATATATATATATATATATGTGTGTGCGCGCGTGAGAGAGAGAAAGTGACTAAGAGCATGTCTTATAGGATTAATGTTCTAATTTAGTGGTAAAATGATATTATTTTAGAGCGGACTACATCGTTTGAATCTTACAAAATATCTTAAAAAAAAAAAAAAACTGAGGATTAATTTAATATTATTTTCAAAAGGAATCAAAGGTTAGCAGACATACTACGTTAGATATGCTTATGTTAATTAAATATTTTTTTTGGCCGACCGTTTGAAAAAAACATGTTTGAAAGTCAAATTAAAATTACTTATTATATCTATCCAAAATAAAATTATTTAATTACACATCAATTTGGACTTTTTAAAAAAATTTATTATCTGCATGCAATAACACACTGAACCATACTATAATAATAAATGTATATATAATTTAAATAATAAATTTAATTTCAAATCTCCTTTGATTCTAAAAAAAAATAAGAATTATATCCTCAATGGGCTGAATTGTAAATTTCAAAATCATATCTTTATTCAAGCAGTTTCTATGGAGGAGAATAGCTTCCTTGGGAGACAGAACGATTATGGATAACATTATTCGTGAATAGTCATTTTTTGTAAATATGTGATTGTGTTGCTAAATATGCATGTAATGATTCATGCCTCTTCAATTGGGTTGGCAACATTTTTTTCTATTGATACTGTTTGTCTTTGTTCTTAATAAAATTTTCTTTCTAAAAAAAAAAATTAAATAAGATTACTAGTTTTTAGCAACTCTAATTATCTATAACTTGTAAATGAGGTTCTAATAAAGTAATATCACAAAATTTTAAGATATTGATAGATCGCATATTAACTGATCAATCACAGGTTGGACTATCTCTAATTTAAAAGAAACAAATATCAAATTTAATTTTTAGTTTATTAAGTGGATGTTTGAATCATGGATTGAAAATCCAAAACTACTAAATTAAATTGAACATTCTATAGTTATTAAATTTTTAAGTGATAAAGTATTTGACATTTATTTATAAATGTGATTTTTGAGTGAAAATATTATAATAATTGTGTTTTTTTTTTTAAATTGTAAAAAATAAATTTTGATAAAAAAGCAATTTTGAGAAATAATAAATTTTAAAATAATTAAATTCAAACACTTGTAAGATATGGATCATTAATTTAATCATGACTAATTTTCTTTATTCTTAAATTGAAAATTATTTTTTTTAATTATTAATAAGTTAAATAAATTAAAATATGATTGAAATGAAAATATATTTATGAATTTATTTTTATATAAATAAAAAAAATATACTTCCGTTTTAATTCTATGTATAATATAAAAGTGTTTATAAATCAAGAACAAAAATCAACCCTATATTCTCCTCATAGCATCATACATATTTTGCAAATATATAAAGCAAAGAACCATTAATTAATTTAATAAAATTATATATATTAACTTTCACTTAAAATTTATAAATTTATAAAAAAATAAAATAGGAAAATATATTTTTTTAAAATATAATTCTAGACAATATTATTATCATTAAACTAAAAGCTAATTTATAATTATTGATTGAAAATTGAAAAAATTAAACATTAATGATTCATTAATGTTATCATCATTTTTTAATTTTTTTATTTTAAATGAATCGTCATCAACTTCATGCAACAGTGATTTGTACTTTTTGTTGCTAAAAGTGAGAAATGAAACGACCATGGAACTCACGTGCAAATAACATGAAAATTTAAATTAGGCCAATTACACGTATCATTTTCTGAGTCGCTCTCTACACAAATCCAAACACGCGCCAAGTAACAGCAACAAACTTCCAACATCTATCACCTTTTTTTTTTTAATATATATATATATATATATAAACATTCGTTTTTATTTCGCGCGTCTAAAATATCTTAATTTTTATTATTTTATTTTATTTTTAATAAATATAATTTTTATTTTATTTTTAATATTTTTATTAAGTAAAAAAAAAATTATATTTAAAATTAATAATATTATTTTAAAATTAATACTTTAAATCTATAAAACTCGTTAAGAGCTAATAATTTGATTTTAATATATAAAATTTATTACTATTACAGTTTAATTTTTAACATTTTAAATTAAAAATTATTATAATCAAAATAATAATAATTATTTTTAAATTTTAGAGCTTAAAAATCCAAACTATATAAATTCCTAATCAACTTTTATAGCTGTCTAAGCTGTGAAGACTGGAAGAATTAAAAAGCCTCCATTTCTCTCTCACTACTTTCTCTCTCTATAAAACTAAATGGAGGCTCTCCGTCTAACGCCGTCGCAGACTCCGCTCCTCCGCCCTAACCGTCGCTCTGAATTGGCGCCACAAACACTCTATCTATCTCAGAAGAGTCCAATTAAGTCCTTTATCAATGCTGCCATTTCCAAACAGGCGGCGGAAGTCCCTGCTCCAATGCCTACTGCATCATCGCCAGCTTGTCCGACGCCGTCCTCCTCCTTCGCCGCCTCTACTGTTTCGTCTCCGTTGAAGAAAGTTTCTTCCAATTCTCTCCAGTACCCGTCTGGTTATCTCGGGGCTGTACCTGACCGAACAGTTCAGGATGGAACTGATAACATTATAAATGCTATGGGGTATTTGACGAGTATATTGTCGTCTAAGGTTTATGACGTGGCGATTGAATCTCCTTTGCAGTTTGCTCCTAAACTTTCGGAAAGATTTGGGGCTAAGGTTTGGCTTAAACGAGAGGATTTGCAGCCGGTAAAGCTTTTACCTTTTCAATTTTATTTTCTATCGATCTGTTTTCGTTTTTATTTCAATGTAATATTTGTGGCTTGATTATTGAATTTGAGTTGAGTCTTTTGCTTTTTGGGATCAATAATATGAAGCATTTGTTGTTGTTATTGCAACTTTTACATTGAATTAATTCTTGAAAGTTGAAATGTAGTGGCTTTGCTTTTTTGGATTTTTGGCTGTTATTTGAAGGATGAAGCTAATTTTCTGGGGTATTTTAAAATTTGGAATAATTAGCTTATTTTTGGTCTAGTTGGTCGTTTTTAGTTTGACGACAGCTTTTGGCTTTAGCCAATCTTTTCGCTGTCTTATATGTAAGCTGATTCACAAACCTTACTGCTGAACTAGGTAAAGTATGGTGTTTAATTTATCTTGTTTACATATATGTTTACTAGCAGTGCTGCTAGCATCTACCATGTCATATATGTTTTATATTTTGTGTCGGCCTTGCTCTGAACTCGTTATTTTACTTTCTTACTTCAAAATTTTCATTTTTTATTGTAAATATGCTAAATTGGTGGCACAATATAAGGTTAACTTTCAGATTCTCTCTTAATTTTAGAACAGAAGTTGCCTTTATATGTTGGCTGCATGAGAATTAATCTGTACATGTTCAGTCTATCAAAGTATAGTATTGTGTTGTGGGATGGGAGTGCTGTTTGATTTTTGAATGGGAAAAGTTCATGCCCTGATAAACTCTTGTACTGTACTGTTTGTTTCGGTAATCTGGTTCTCAGGTATTTTCATTTAAACTTCGTGGAGCTTATAATATGATGGCAAAAATTCCAAAGGAACAGTTGGAAAGAGGGGTTATCTGCTCATCAGCTGGAAACCATGCTCAAGGTGTTGCTTTGGCTGCCAAGAGACTAGGCTGCAATGCTGTGATTGCAATGCCTGTAACTACTCCTGAAATAAAGGTACATTTTGTTCAAATTTGCATTTGTGTTTCAATCATGATAGTATGATCTGTTAATTGAATTTTAGATTTTTTCTCGTACAGTGGCAATCTGTTGAGAGGTTGGGTGCAACTGTTGTTCTAGTGGGAGATTCTTATGATGAAGCGCAGGCATATGCTAAAAAAAGGGCCAAAGAAGAGGGTCGTACATTCATACCTCCTTTTGATCACCCTGATGTTATCATGGGACAGGGAACAGTTGGGATGGAAATTGTGCGTCAAATGCAAGCCCCATTGCATGCCATCTTTGTGCCAATTGGGGGTGGTGGGCTAGTAGCTGGTATTGCTGCCTATGTTAAGAGAGTTAATCCTCAGGTCTGTTGGCTTTGCTTGATTTTCATTCCTATGTAATTTTTGAAGTATTCAAAATACATCATCAAGTTTTTGTGAATTATTTTGGTACTGCTACTATTTTCTGCATATTGATTTTGGAAGAAGTTTCTTGGATTCTAGGAGTTTTGAATTTATGAATATAATTAACTTGATAACCAATTGCAGGTAAAGATTATTGGGGTGGAACCCTCTGATGCAAATGCGATGGCGTTGTCCCTACATCATGGCGAGAGAGTGATGTTGGACCAGGTTGGAGGTTTTGCAGATGGTGTGGCTGTTAAAGAGGTTGGTGAAGAAACTTTCCGTTTGTGCAAGGAATTGATAGATGGTGTGGTTCTTGTCAGCCGGGATGCTATTTGCGCCTCAATAAAGGTAGCTTTCTTTCATGTTCCAAAGTTTGTGTGTTACGCTCAGGGATTGCTTGACTCCCTCCCTGCATTCAAGCTTACATTCATTTACTGGAATATGACATTTCGTGAAATTGGCTTTCCCTTCAAACTGGTAATCATAATCAAAACAGTTGAGAACATTATTTCATGCATTGCAGGACATGTTTGAGGAGAAAAGGAGCATTTTAGAGCCAGCAGGTGCTCTTGCCCTTGCTGGAGCTGAAGCATACTGCAAATATTATGGCCTTGAGGGCAAAAATGTTGTGGCAATAACCAGTGGAGCAAATATGAATTTTGATAAACTAAGGGTTGTTACTGAACTAGCCAATGTTGGTAGGCAACAAGAGGCTGTGCTTGCAACCGTTATGCCAGAGAAGCCTGGGATGTTCAAATGTTTTTGTGAACTGGTCTGTCTTTATAACTTCAAAAAATTCTATTGCGCAGCACCTGTTTTATTCTGTTCTGAAAATATTTTGGATGGCAGGTAGGACCTGTGAATATCACCGAGTTCAAATACAGATGTAATTCTGAAAAGGAGGCTGTTGTTCTGTACAGGTTAGAGTTATTGAAGTTACCACTTACTAGGAAAACCCATATCATTTTGTTGATAGAGTTCACTATAAAGTATTCTGTGTTATTATACACATATCTAAGCCGTATGTTGTTGTTGTAAAAAATTATTATGACATACACTATTCTAAATATTTGGTGCAGTTTCAGTTTGAATGTAGTTATTAGTTCTCTATCTGATGGTAAAATGTTAAGAAGCAACAGATCTTAATCATCTATGTGATGTTATGTGCAGTGTTGGCCTTCATACAGTTTCTGAAATTGAAGGATTGCAGAAGCGGATGGAGTCCTCTCAATTGAGAACTTACAATCTTACATCAAGTGACTTGGTCAAAGATCACTTGCGTTATTTGGTAATGATATTTTCTTAAATTATTTCTCGAGTTGACTGCTTAGATGTGTCTTGTCATAATGCATGGCTAAAGCCAGCTCTTTGGATGGGATGGATGTTTGACATATTTTTTGGAGTAAATAATTTTCAAGCCAAGTCTGCTATTTAGAAATATATTGTCTTAATGTGTTTGGTGTTGAGATTAAAATGCTTTTAGCAAACTGTTTTTGGATTTTATAGGGCTTTGCAAACCATGATTTTAGAAAAGCTGTATTTTCTAGCTTTTTCTAGACTATGATTTACCAAAAGCAATTAATTTTTTTAAAAATTAAAAATGCAGTTTTCAAAAGCTGCTTAAAATCAAATGGATACAGTATAATAATTATCTTTCACTTCATAAACAATAATATGCGAAACAATCTTTTTTCTCTCAACCTTGATTCAAAGTTAAAACAGTTTTCCAATTCACCCCCCACCCCACCCCAAGAGAATTTTGTTTTCTTTAGTTTCCTTTCACCAAAAAATAATGGGAGAACAATCACATTGCATTTGATCCAATTCTCATCTTTCCATTGCTCTCTGTGTGTGTTTGTGTGTTGCAGAGCTGTTTAGAGGAGGGATCCTGAATTCTCTCCTCTGAAGTTCGTTAAATGTCATTTGTACTCGTGAAGGAAATGAGCCTATGCACTTGTGTTTTGCATATTAAAATTTTGTTTATAAGGCTAGTTTATTATGTACCTATTCCAGATGGGTGGCAGATTGGATTTTACAAATGAAGTTCTCTGTCATTTTGTTTTCCCGGAAAGGCCTGGTGCACTCATGAAGTTCTTGGATGCTTTCAGTCCACGCTGGAACATTAGTTTGTTCCATTACCGTGGGCAGGTTTGCTTTCAAAACCTTCACTTCCACAGATGTTAATATTTCATTTGGTGAGTTGTGTCAGGGAATTTTTCCGTTGTGCAATCCAAATTAATTCATTCTTGGATTTTCTCTGCAACAGGGTGAAGCTGGTGCAAATGTATTGGTTGGAATCCAGGTTCCTGAGAATGAGATGGATGAGTTCCATCATCGTGCCAACTGTGTTGGGTATGATTACGTTCTTGTAACTGATGACGACAACTTCCAGCTTCTGATGCATTAATTGGAGCTGCACAATGATTTTTATTTCAACTGGATTATCCAACTAGGTACAACACCCAAACTTCTAGAGAGTGAGTGTCCAAGAAAGTACTCACAATGCCACTATTTCTGTAGAAGCAAAGCCATTATTGCTATCTATCTAATGTCGAGGAGTTCTCAGATGTGTCCTCTGCTTTGTAGTTCTATTGCCATCATGTTTATAATATATATGATTAGGGTTTCACGTGCACGAAATGATTAGTGTTGGCATTGTACGACTTCGACTTCACATTTTGACTAGTTCATAAGTTTATTGCAAGTTATATATTTCTTGCCCTGACGCAAAGGCATGATGAAGTTGTATATTTATGAAGCTGACTTGAATTTTTTATTTGGAAGGATATATTTTTTACTGAATGCGGGTGCGGTAGTTTGCAGTGGCAACTTGAAATCTATTACCCTGTACATGGCGGAGACATCTCAGCGTGGTCGGTGGCCATCGCTAAGAGTGAAGTTATTTCTGTAAATGGGAATCTATGATCAGCCCTATTAATGGATTCTTTGATTACCTTTGCGAAAGATCGACTATATCCTTTATCTCTGTACATGATATGTGCTCGGATTGCATCTGATCATACGAGTAGAGGACGGAGGAGCACCGTGAAGATAGGGATCATCTTCCCGAGTTGGAGGCGCGTGGTCTACAACTTTTGGTCAGAGAACTTGTGTCCTATGAGTCCTCCCTAAATCAAGTTTTGGCTCTTTGTAATTTGAGCCTCTTGGCCAATCAGTTTAATGAATTTAGGTTAAGTTTTCAAAAACATAAAAGACCTGAAATCTTCCGAAGTAACAGGGTTCAATCAAACAAAATCCTACAGCTCTTGGTCACTTTACCATCATCAGTAGAAATTGAAGAAGATGCAACTGCTGGCTTTTTTCAGTGCTTGGAGGAGGGAATTGGTGGGAGCAGGAAATCACACCCACACATTTTGTTCTGCTACATAAGAAATTCTTAAATGGACAACAAGCACATCCTCCACCTAACTCGTGGGAGAAGGAAGGAGATTACCACTGACTGAAGGATAAAGCACTTTCTGTTTCAGTAAAGGCTCAAACTAATCGTCAAAACGAAATGAAATTACTTCAGAAACAGCAACACCTAAATGATAGAAACAATGACAATTACTATATTACATATGAATACTACATATTACAACTAAAGGCAAAAAAATTCAAAAACAATGATTTTTATAGTTCTTGCACATGAATAATGCAAAGGGAAAAAAAATTAAAGAATAATCAATCCAACAACTAGTAGTACTTTATCTTAAAAGTGTTACTGGGCATGAAGCCTAGCATCTTCTTCATCGTGCAATTCTTCAACGAATTTGGAGCATAAGTGATGGATAAACATGTGAGGATCAACAATCAATTTCTCAGGTCTACGAGCATGCCTGATCAAACACATAACAAATCCAAGGCATCTAGCATGACCACCATATCCTATCAATTCCACCATAGAAACAAGAATTTCATCTGGTAGTTGACTGATTCAGTCCAACAAATTATGATCTCCCTCAATCTTATCACACAACTAATCACAAGGAAAAGAGGGGAAATTAGCACAAACATCATATGAATCCATTTCAGTTTCAATCCAAAATAATTTAACTCCAGAACAAAAGCAAAGGGAAAAGATGGGATGGGAGATTCATCAAATTCTGCAGTGCCTCTCCTCCTCTGGTAATTCTACTACTTTCACTATTGCTCCACTAGTACTGAAATCAAATAACAGAACAGAAATAAGGCAACTTTTATGTTTCATGTCAATATAAAGGCGCTATTTTTATGGTTTAAACCATTCTTCTTTAAAAAATAAATACATAAATTATTGTAGAAACCACACCTTTTTCTTCATTGAATCTGATGCTGCCACCCGTTGTGTAATCGAGTTGAATTACAAGACAATAACAACTGGAGGAAGAAAAACAATAAACTAGGCGACGCTAAGATTGATTTTCTTTTGAAACAGAGATTTATAGAAGATACAAAGCAGAGCCAAAAATTATTAGAATCAGAAAATTACCTCTTGAAGACTCATAAATAAAATTGAATACCAGGCTTCAGAGACCTCTTCCCTAGTTCTGAGCTGATTAAGATTACCATTTTGCCAGGCTTATGTCATATTATGAACTATAAATTCTATTGTGACGAGATCTACATAGGTTAGGACTTAGGAGCCAACTTGAATTCCAAAGGCTTCATAATTTGAATTTTCGGGGAAGACAGCCACATCTACTCTGTAAACTCATAATCTCTTTAGCAAAACCTTGGTTACCAGTTAATAAAAGTCCATCAAGAACACGACTGAAAGTAAGTTTTCGAGGCACAAATCCTCTATCAACCATCTCAACCAATAACTTCCCTCCCACCAAGAGATCATCCGATTTTTTCCTCACAAACATTGCACTTATTAGTATATTGTAAGTATCCAAATTTGGCAAGCAATCCCCACTACTCATCTTCTGAAACAAATCCAACCCATTCTCAATCTCTCCTGCATCACAAAAGTACCTAATCAAAATATTGTATGTTTGAACATTTGGCTCGCAGTCATCATCTTTCATTCTTTCCATAAATGTCATTGCCCTCTGCATTTCACCTACATGACACAATCCTCTAATCACCAAGTTATAAGTCGTTTCATTAGGGACGTAACCCTTTTTCACCATCTCATAAAAAACCAATATAGCATTCTCTACACTATCCTTCTTACACAGAACTTGAATCAAAGCATTATAAGTTGCCACAGAAGGAAGCACCCCTTCCTTCACCATCCGATCAAAAACTTTTCGAGCTCTCTCAATCTCACCCACAACACCAAGCCCATGAATCACACTAGTGTAAGTAACAACATCAATTTCACATTTCCTCTTCTTCATTTCCAAGAAGAAATTCCAAGCTTCATCAATTTGACCAGCTCTAAAATAACCTTTAAGCATTATATTATAAGTAGTAAGATTAGGAATTAATCCTCTCTGCACCATCTCCTTCAACAACTCCAAGGCTTTGGGGGTCCTCTTAATCAAACACCAACCATTAACAATTATATTATAACTAACACAATCAGCCTTAAACCTACCCCTTAAAACCTTAAACAAATTATAAGCCATTTCTACTCGTCGGGATTTACACAACACATCAAGAATTGTATTAAACGAAGAAAGATCTTGAAAGCACCCAAATTCATGCATAGACATAAAAACCTTTAAAGCCCTATGGGGTTTTCCAGCAGCGGAGTACCTTTCGGCGATGATTGCGAATGTTTTAGGGGAAGGGCCAAGGCGACAGGAGCGCATGCGAGAAACGAGAGCCCAGACGGAGCGATAATCGCGGAGGCGGGCGGAGATATCAATGGCGTAATCAAAGGAGGAAGCTTGGTGGCAGTAGGAAGGGTGGTAAGCAAGGAGGTTGAAGAATTGAAGGGCCTTGGGGCCGTTGTTCCACAGGCGTTTAAGCACTGTGTTAACTAGCTCTGGAGTCCATTGGATGGTGGGGGAGTGAAGGGACTGAGCTAGAGTTTGTGGGTTTGATGAATTGAGAACGAGAGTAATTATAGCGGCGGCTTCTAGTGGTTCTGGTGGTCGAGCGGTAGTGAAGTAGTGGTTGGGTTGCGGTGGCTGGAGGCGGAGGAGTTTAGCTCTAAGTAGCTGAGTAACCATTTTCTTTTTTTTTTTTTCGCTTTTTGCTTCTGGTTCGGTAATAAAGATCGGGTTTTTAAACGACCTCCCGTTTCTTCAAAAAATGACTTTTAGTGCAAACGACCGATATAAAAGGATGGGTCGTTTTGGATCGATGTTAATTTTCATTCAAAATAGACGGAGCAACATAATCCTTGAATAAACGACCCGAAATTAAACGAACGACATATAGTTTATTGAAAATTTGGTTTTGATGCTAAACGATAGAAACACAAGGTAACGGTCGTTTTCGTGCGGATGACAAAACCCAAATAAAAACTGCTTAAATAAAGAGTTTCTTCATAAACGAGGTCGTTTAAATAAAGATGTTTAAACCAAAGGAGAGAGAGAGTTTTTAGTGTGGGCCTTGTTTGAAATGGGCTTTCACTTGGTTAAAGTCCATGAATTGACTTGATCTGTGTTTGTAATCATAATTATATGCAACATTTTCATAAAGAATTAAGGCACCATTCGAAAAAGAAAAAAAAAATCATGGGTGAGAATTTATTTTAATTAATAATAAAATTTATGTATTTAAAAGAAATTTTAAAATAATATAATTCATATAGATTCTATTGTTTGTAATAATTAAAAAGTAAAAAAAAAAAAATTATTTTCTCATTTTAGTTTTTAACTTTTATAAAGAATGAATCGTGTTTAATTTAAATAATAATATTTTAAGTTTTTAATAATAAAATTTTATTAAATAAATTAAATTCTTATAAAATTATTTCATTTTGATATGATTTCATTTTTTTTTAAATTAATATTATGTTTTTAAATAAAAAATTAAATTTTATTAGTTATATTTTTTAAAATATGAGAATTAGTAATATAAAATTTAACTAAATTAAAATTTTACAAATATTAATTGAAATTATTTATGAAGGAATTAAGATGTTGAAACTTAAAACTTTAATCTTCTTCAATGTTTCATTGAACAAAATTGCATATCCCTACCCATTTAGCAAAAATATTACGGGTTGAGGGGGTTGCTTTGTATTTTTACACAGTAATTTCTTATGTGTCCAATTTTAGGTACTTAAAAAATTTTATAAAAATTTTTAAAAATTATAATTTAATAGTGTTTCATATAATGAAACCAATGATATATTTTTTATGCTAAACAAAAATCAAATGTACAGCTAAAAATGTATTAAAAATATATTAAATCTAAACCGTTAAATATAATATACAAAATTTATAATATATTTTTTTCTATCTATTTGATTTTTATTTAGTATAAAAAAATATATCATTGGATTCATTATATGAAACACTATCAAATTATAATTTTTAAAAATTTTTATAAAACTTTTTAAATACTTAAAATTGAACACATAAGAGGTTCCGTCGACCCAAATATTACAAAGCGTATTTTAATACTATTGATGAATTTAATTAAAGGAAGAAACATGAAATAGACAGAAAGATAGTTATATGTGCGCATTGAATTGTTCAGCGATTACAGTTATTGATTAACTTCTTTTTTTTAATACAAAAATTGAATCTTTCATTTATATATATATAAAAAAAAGATACATGTCAAAAAAAAGTACAATAATATATAATAAGTTTTATTATCATAATAATAATAATATTTAATCTAACAATTATAATTATAATTGACACATTAATAAAAAATATACTCCATTTAAAATTAATAACAAATTATTCGATGAGTTATATCGTTAAAAATCAAACGAAAATTTTCTTCATATTAGAAAAATAAAAAAATCTCATTGTAAAAGACAATTCTAATTTTAATAAACAAAAGACACACAAACAATATAAACATAAATATAAATAAAAAAAAATTTAAATTTAATATTAAAATCTTATTTAAAATAATAACAAACAAATCAAGATAAAATATATATTATATTATTTTTAAATAATTAATATCAAGTAAAGACGATAATAAATAAGTAAAAAATAAAAGATAATAAAATAAAAAAAGGAGAAAAATAGAGAGAGACCACAATTAGGACAAAATACTACGTTTATTGCTATTTAACTTCTTTTTCTTTTTCTTTTTTAAATATTGACAAGAATAATTGAAATTATATCTATTTTTCAAATTTTATAAAATATGCATTTAATTTTAATTATACACAAATTAAATATTTTAATAATTAATTAGTTAAATTATGAATATATATTATAATTATATATTAATATATTAAATCATCTTGATTAATTTATAATTTGATCGTAACCGTTGATAAATATTTAATAATACCAACCATATCTGAAATTTTGCAGTAGCATTTAAAGACTTGAGAGTACAATATTTCTTTCAATTGAAGAGGGTAAATATTATTCATAAATATTGCACTAATCATGTATTGCGTTTCTATATCCAAATTTGGAGTCTGTAACTCTTTTTTTTTTTTGGTTAAATAAAATAAGATCGAGGTTTAAATTCGTAATTCATAATGTAGATAACAAATAATGGCCAAAGCATCTGACTCCACTTCCAAATCACTTATTTGCAGTTGCAAGTTCCATCCCAAAGAAGATTGCTTCAGCCTCTGCATCCTCAACTGCTAAGAATATGTCAAATTTCATGGAACCTACAATACAAAAACTGTCCTCTGAGTCACGAATTATTGCCCAATACCGCATGGCTTTCCTTCCTATACAGCAGCATCAGTGTTTAGCTTAAAGAACCCAATCGCAAGTGGCATCCATATAGGAATAATTGATGCAGCAACACCAACCAGCCTACTATTGTTGCATAACTGAAATTCATTTAAAAGACCACAGGCTTGTTGAACAATTTGTGGTTCAGTCATAGTTTTATCCTGAAAATAAGGCCTATTTTGAGCACTACATACCCCCATACCACCATCATACACTTTTCCTAACCATGTTCTCTAAACTTTTTTTCTTTTAATATCAAAATAGTATTTATTACAAGTCAATTTTTATATAAAACATTTTTTTTTCAATTAATAACAAAAATTTATGCTGATATTAATAAATTTAGTAAAATAAATATTTCCTCTTTAGGTCATTAAATTTCAAGAATCGAATTCTAATTAATAGTAGAGAATAATTTTATTTGTCGACTGGTTAAACAGTTGAGTTTGTTCTCTAAGATTTAAAAGCTTTAGCTAAGTCCATTGTCACCTCTACAAAACTTGCATATAAACATGGAAGGAAAATAAAATTTACACTTTTAGTTAGCCTAATAAGTACATATTAACATGGAAGACAAAAATCGTGGGGCTTTATAGTTGCTAAACATGATTCTTTATTTTGACATGCATTCGCTGCTATTCCTCTTCTTAAATTCTACCCCACCTGCCTCATCTGTTCTCCATTAACTCTTCTCTGTTTCTACTAAGCAGAGGTTTAATTTTTTTATTTTTTATTTTTTTTAGTGGGAGGAAGAGAGAAGAGAAATGGGGTTTGCAAATACAATTTTGGGTACTTCATTTTTGCTTCTTGATTTAGTTGATTCAATAGCTAATGCACAGCCTATTGTTCCTGCTTTGATAATCTTTGGTGATTCTGTTGCTGATGTGGTGTTAGGATTGTTGGTCCTAACAGTTTAGTATTTTAGGAATTTAGGGTTTTCAGATAGAAGAATTAGAAGAAATAGAAGAACAGAAGAGATTAAGTAGAATTTAGGGTTTGGGGAAGGAGGAATTAGAGAAGAAGAGAGAATTCTAGAAGGAGAATAGAGTTTTTTTATTAATCAGTCTCGTAAATCCAAAATTACTGATCTGTAGCCTTAATATAGCTTCCAGAGATCAGTTTCCCTGGATAGCTTCTGAGTTAAGCTATGCAGTTTATTCATACAACAGACTCCTAACTACCAGCCTATAATTCCGGATCTGGATCTATTGCCAGCTGTGTTTTAGTTACTAAACCTCTGTATTAGCTACTCAATATTACAACTGAGCTAATAACACCCCATTTAACTACTGAACACAGTCATTAACTTGCCATACAACAACAAAACTTAACAATTACACATTTACCCTTTTCTTCCTCTAAACTTCTTCCTGTAGTATGTAACA
>CANXYC011477673.1:0-18882 GCA_948193065.1 Aleurites moluccanus
AACAAGGATAATGGAGAAATAGATCATGGTGGTGTTACCCATCATTTCGCTACTCAGATTCTCAAGAATTTTAACGAAATTAGTTTTTTTTTTTTTTTTTAAATTGAGTTGCTTAATGGGGAATTAGGGATTGACAATGGTGTGCTTTTGAAATGGAGAGCTATTTTCGGATCTGCTTTTGATAATTGTGTCATTCTAGGTGCTACTTCTGTAATCAACAATGGCCATAGCAAGAGTTGCTATGTTTTGTAAGAAAATGGAGATCATCGGGATTGTGAGAATTAAAGAGTAAGTGGGTTAAATGGTAGGGTTATATGGCAAATTAATATGACGTGTAATCCACATGGTATAACCATGTCAGCAATATTAATACATGTGGCATGCCACGTTATTTTTCAGACAATAAATCCGGCAAGTGACCACCAAATAAAAAGATTTTAAAAATTTAATGACTCGTCTGAAAGGAAATTTTTTTTTGTGACCAAATCGAAAAAATCACTAAAGTTTAGTGATTTTTCGGGCTAATTACCTAATATTTATATTTTAATTATGTTTGGTTGATGTTGTTTGAATTTATTAATATTTTTTAAATAATTTTTTTTTATATTTTTAGCTATTATTTATGAATTTTATAAATATAAACAAATTTAGTAATACAAAATTTAAGCGGGGAACGGGGATTCCCACGGGGAACGGGGATTCCCACGGGGAACGGGGATCTCCACGGGGATGGGGATGAGAACTAAATTATCCCCGTATGTGAAACGGGGATGGGGATGGGGATTCCCCGCTAAGGCGAGTGTGGGGATGGGGATGGTTCCCCCGCCCCGCCCCATTGCCATCCCTAATTAGGCTGATTGGTAGTTCCCCTTATTGCATTGCAAAATTGAGTAGAAAATAAATAAAAACGGAAAAGGTTCACCATCAATAAAAACTTGTAATGCATTATCATGGTTGTTAAACTTGTATATGGCATGGAATAGGTGAAGGGACTTGTTTGCTAGTCCATTAGGTTGATTGGTAGTTCCCCTTGTTGCATTGCAAAATTGAGTAGAAAATAAATAAAAACAGAAAAGGTTCACCATCAATAAAAACTTGTAATGCATTATTCTGTTCTTACTTTATCTGTTGCTTGCATTCTTATTTTCAGCTAATAAAATTTGGAAAGGCCTTATGCAAATAAGGTAATCAAGCAAATTCAAATTTAAAGACTCTAGAATTTTAGAATTATGGTCCAAATTTTGTATAGGGTTTGTTTCAGATATTATAGTATATTTCTAGCCATTTTAGATTTATATTTATAGTCTTTTCAAATAGATCAGTTGCTAGGAAGTATTTTAAGTATAAGGGCAATTTTTTAATTTCGACTGTCCAGTTGAGATCTTTTTCTGAGTTAAGTTTTATTTGAGAATCTTAGTTTGAGTCCTTTTTGCCTTGGGATAACATTATTCCCTTAGTTTTCTTTAGATGTCCAACTCCTTGGAGGATTATGAGTAATTTTGGAATTCTATTACCTTAGTTTTAGGAGTAGTTTGGGTCTATTAAATACCCATGCTTGTTATGCTTTATTATAAGTTTTCATTCAGTAAAATTCCAGCCGATTGTGCTTTTATGTTTGAGTTGTGTGATGCAATTATACCCCTAGGAAGTGTAATGTTTTCTTGATAGTGAGTCCTAGATCCTATTAGTGTAATGCTAGTAGTCTATTTATTTTGTTTAATTTTGCTTTATTTTCTAAAGATATCCAAATCTGCTATACTAGTTTTAGTGCCGTAATTCTTCATCTCTACAAGCCCTAGCCTAAAAACATAGTTTTACCAAGTTGTCCTACATAACCTTTTGTGTTGGTTGTGTTGGTATTAAGGCCATTATTATATCTTATTTGCAATTCCTTACATTATTGAGGGGCATTCACAAATGTAATGTTTTCGAATAAAAATAACTGGTTGTCTGACCATAACAGTTACAATCTGTTAAGCCAATGTGATGGCAGGTTCATATGGTATTGCATAGCATTGAGGAACTTGCTCCATTGGGAGCCTATTGCAGTTCCTCACTTTAACTTGGCTTTTCACACCATGCCGTGAACAACAAATTTTACTCTAAAAGTGTTGTTTTTTAGGTATTACGTTTTTATATGAAGATATCATTCAGAATTTGGTGCTATCACATTAATCAGCGACCAGGGAATGCAAACTGGCAACTAATTAGATAAGCATCTGTCTGAGTGTGATTGTGATTTATACTTTAGCTTACGTAATAGCTTGTCTTTTTTTGAATTTATCATCATTTTCTTCGTATGGTGAATCTTCAAGAATATATGCACTTGCATGAACCAGCCTTGCCTGAATCAGTGACAGCGATTTTTTTTTTTTTTTTTTTTTATTGTCAATCCCATGTGCTATTTCTTTCATTTGTTATAAAACTGTAAGAAAACTGCTCTTTGTGCAGGCTGTTCTTGCTACTGTTGCAATTATCCTTGGCGCAACAAAGGGATCAGATGCTTGGTAATCTTTTCACCAAGAGTTACAAAAATGGAAGATTGAGAACTTTGATGTGCAATCATATGATTGATTCTTGTGTGTTATTGTGAGTGCTCTGAAAAATGAAAACTGCAAATTTGTTATCTGGTCGATGGTTTCCATAATGGTTTAATGCAGTTATACTTAAGCTGAACCTGTGCTTCAAAATTTATTTATTTGTGAAATCCAGCAGGGACATTGTATATGTATAATTATAATGTTAATATCAGACGAGAGATAAGTTGGTGGATTCTGGAATTTGAATATATATATGTAAATATAATATTTCTTATGATATGCTGATGAGGAAAAAAAAAAGTATTTTTTTTTTGCCTCGTATGGTTTCAAGGAAATTATTCAAGGGCACCGGTGCAAGTAGAAACAGTACACTTTATAATCAAATGGTTATTACCTAAATTTATAGATGTACTTCATATGATCGTGAAACTATATTATTTTCATATATATTGGGTGTATCCAATAATTTCCTGTTATTTCTTGATTTTTTTTTTCTGTCAAAATCTATGTTGTATAAATGATGAAGAATGTTTAAGGGTTAATTTGGATAGCTAATCAATTGGTGATTTGAAATTTATCATAATATTTATTTTTTATATTTTTACGAAATTCAAATTTAAATTTATAGTAGTTTCAAATGAATCTGTCTAAAAGGATTGTAAGAAGCAATGTTCTTGTGTTCAGATCAATAAAAAAATTGATGAGGCTGATTGAATTAAATTAAATTAAAATTAATTAAATTAATATTATATAATAAAAAAATTATAAATTAATCTATTAATGTGAATGTTTTCATTTTATTTTTTTAAATTTAATTTAATTTTCATAAATAAAAAGTAAATAATTAATTAAAATATAATTATATATATATAATTTTTTTTTTCAATTCAATATTTTTATCATTATTTTTATTCACTTTTATTTTTAATTTTTTTTTACTATTTAAGTATTTTAATTTATTTAAGTTTATATAAATTTATAATTATTTAAGTTAATTTAAAATTAGTTTGATAAATTTTAAATTTGGACTTATTATAATATGGATGATAATTATTTTTTATTTAATTTTTAGATAATAATGTGTGTTGTTATTAATTTATTATTATGATATATTTTATTTATACAATTAATAATAATAATAATAATAATTAAAAAAAGTATTATTTTGATCAATAAATTAAAAAATAAAAAATAAAAAACTCATCCATCCAATCTAAAAAATTTGAATTGCATAGGTTAAATCACCTGTTATCAGGCCAGATTATCGGATTTTGCTTTGGTTTTTAGAGATGCTAATCTGATTTTCAAAAATTGGTAAGAAGTATTTACTTTCACATGTTTTGAATTATTTAGTTTCTTTATCGGCAGAATTAGAGGCAAAATTATGCAATGCAGTGATCTGTATTGTTATGGTATGCTTATAATTTAGTACGCTGAACATGTCCTTAAACTACGTACTTTTAACTATTTGTAAATTTATTGAAAAGCGACAGGTAATTGTCATGAATGGATGAGTAAATACTTTCAGCTATCATGATGGTGAATTTGTAGACAATGATGGTTAATTTTGCCACTCCTGAATTCATCATTTTTATCAACGCAAAGTAACGGGCGTTACCAAATACTAATTTCCGTTATTTTTTATTTGTAGCTCATTTCAAGTAATGGTGGTTACTCTTTTGTAATTGTGATGACTTCAACAAGTAACGAGGGTGACTGATATTTCAAGTAATGGTGGTTACTCTTTTGTAATTGTGATGACATCAACAAGTAACGAGGGTGACTGATATTTCAAGTAATGATGGTTACTCTTTTGTAATTGTGATGACTTCAACAAGTAGCGAGGGTGACTGATAGATAACGAGATAAATTTTGCCCCTATCCAAATTTGATTAATTCACTACTACCACTTGAATAACAACAAAAAGACTTGGCACAAAGTATTCAAGTAACACAAGTGTTTTTAAGTATATATATATATATATATATATATATATATATATATGTTGAAATATATGTAGTCAATATTATATTGATGAAAATTTATTTAATTTATTTAACTTATTATTAATTAATTGACTAAATTCATTATTACTTGTACTTCAATCTTAATCTAAAATCAAATTATCAAAACTTCAAATTGTGAGAGATGATAAAAAAAAAAAAAAAAAAAATTGAAAAATTAAAGTCATGTTCGGTGTAGTCAGTGATTTTTTGTTTTAGTAAAATCAAAATCAATTTTCTATTATTTTATTTTTTTTGTTATTCTTATTATTTTTGTTTTTACTTTTTCCTTTTACAAGAATAGTTTTGTAAACAAAATTATATTTTATGAAATCACAATCGTGATTTTGTAGATTTACGTTTTTTTTTTTTAAATATTCTCTCTCTTTTTCTTTTCTCTCCGATTCATAAATCCAACTTTACTTCTTTTTCTTTTTCTCTTGTATTTGAAATTCCGATTTTTTTTTTTGTAAATCCTATCCTCCTAATTTAAATTTTTTAACTGTAAATCGAATGTATTTCCCTATCTAGGTAATGAGTTATGGATTCTAATAATTTATTGAAACAAATTGAAAGTTGCTTGGTAATTAAGGGAGATGTGATTTGATTATTTAAAAAATGTAAGTTGATTATTTAAAAATTAATTATAAGATGAAGGGAAGTGAAAAAGAACATAAGAGATTTATAGTGGTTCCTCCAAACACTTGTCTATGTCCATTCTTCAAAATCGCATTTAAATATTTTACTACAATGATTCTTTTAAACAGGTTCAAGATCAAATCTTAATATTTTGACGCACACTTAATTTTTACAATATATTTTTTTTATTAGGCTCACACACAAATTCGTAAGAATTATAAGAATAGAGGAAAATAAATGTCTCTTAACTAATCCCAACTTTTAAATAATTAGTTGCTCTCCAATAATTTTAAAGAAATACAATTAATATTCTATAAGATTAAGAAAACTCAATATTTTGGTCAAAAGACAAGAAATATTTAAGAGTATCATTCAATGCAATCCCAGAGGTTGTTGATCATCATTAAATCTTCATACCAAATCACACTTATAGTTTTCCACAAAATAAAGCCGTTTTGCTTCATTTAATGCTCATAAATGCATTCTTTAGCTTTTCCAATAGCTAGTTTTTTTGTTAGTTAGCGCAAAGTAGCAAGAGTGACTTGCCTGGGGTTGAAAACTTCACAGCTATGACTCGCTTGTAGTGACTATGAATATTGTTGAGTAGCGATTGCGACTTTTTACCTTATTTCACCAAAAACCTTATGGACCTCTGAGCTTCCTTAGTCACGGCTGCTACATCCCAATAGCGGACGAGACTTTTTGCTCACTTGGACCTTTGAGTTTCTGAACTTTTTGTGACAAGTTGGTAGTGGTTGTGATTGCATTTAGCATTTTGAGTAGCAGTTGCTACTCCTTGGTAGTGGTTTCTACTTCCGTATCGCAAGCGCGAATAACTTATAGTGGCTACGACTTTTGCTCTGCAGAGAATCTTGGATTTTTGTACCCCTTAGTTGCGGGCACTATTTTCTTGTAGTGGCTGCGACTTTGCTGCTATCTGCAATTTCTAAAAAAATGTATCTTGCATATATACAAATAAACGAAATTAGATCTTTAATGGGTTGTTCGTAACCATCAAAATAAGTGTGTTAAGACACTAAAGATCTAACAATCTCCCCATTTTTTATAGTGGCAAATAACTATTAAGTGCAAGATAAAAGTGTGTGAAGTTTAAAAGTTTTGTGATATTTTTGACAAAACTCCCACTCAACAAGTGCATCATAGTTTTAAAACACTAAACATGATCCATTGCACTTATTTCTCCCCCTTTGGTTGAAACCATTCAAAAAAGTGAAGGGAAATGAGAGAAAATGAGGGTTTTAAAGTAAAAAACATAAAAAAATGCAGAAAATTTGCACTTAAACAATTTGCAATTGAACAATATTCAAACATAAACAAAATATACTGTTATTAGATAAGTTTTAATAAAAATAGACAATATTGACATATTCCATCAAAATGAAACTTAAAACAAATAAAGGCCATATCAAATGGCCATTCATCAAAGGTCAAAAAATAAAGCAAAAACTAGCAACATCATAAATGAATCAAAACATTGCATATATATAAACCAAACGATGCAAATATAGTATTAAGAGGTTGAAAACATCAAACATGCCTCAAATGTACCAAAAAAGTAGCTAAAAGGCTAAAAAACGAGCCATATATATATATAAAAAATTATGCTAAATGCAATGGAAAAACAAAAGGAATCAAGAAATCCTAAAACTAGGAAGCAGGAGGATCTTGGACTGCTAGATCAATAAAACTCATTCCAATATCAACAATTGTAGTGGTACCGATGGCTGTGATATCGATTAAGGACTCAACCGGTGCCTTGCTTTTATCAACCTTAACATTGACACTAGAAGATGCATCATCCGAGTATGAAGTTATGGATGGAGGCACTTCCGTCTCGTTAAAGGTTGCAGTCATCTCGCACTGCTGTTGTTGGAGCATCTGAACAACACCTTTCAGTGAGGAATGAGAAGTACTCATTGTCTTCTCAAGCTCTATAATCCGATCATCAAGCTTCTAGATGTTTACTAAGACGGTGCGCTGATGCTCGGTCTGTTGTTGCTTAATCTCATCAAACCTAGCATTAATGAGAGCTACAAGAATAGAAACATCACCGGCAAAAATAGAACCAGATGCTATTGTTGTTGCTACTGGAGGGGGTGGATGTAACACTTCAGCCTAAACTAGATCTAACCCTTAAAGAGGAACTTAGGGGAAAAATTTTTCCTTTCTTTTGAATATGTTATTATTATGTATTTATGCATGAAATTGATAGTTATGCATGTTATATGAGTTGATTTTATGCATAGAAGTGGTTTAAAGGTTGTTAGGACAAAATTAGAAAAATTAGAGTTTTTGGTGAATTGGGGGCAAAATGGTCATTTCACAGTCCCTTCGGATTTTGATGGATTTAACACTATATTTGAAGGTACAAAAGAATTTAAGGACTTGAAAATGATATTATTTAGTTTATTTGAATAATAGTTGAAAAAATAAACCCGGTTGAAAACAGTTCTCGGCAAGATGCTCAATTGAGGTGCTTCGGTTGCACTAAGGGTATTTTGGTCTTTTCCTTTATAATATGGAGTTATAGAGTGTATGCAACCTTATGGTATTAATTTAGGCTTGATTAAATCTAACCATTGGATCAAATGATGAAGAAATGGATGGTTAGATGAATAGGTTGCATAATTGCTATCATAAGCTCAAAGTATTGGATTACTAGCTTTGGTTTTGGATTTGGTGTGTTAAATGTACATGTTAGCCATCTTAGTTGATTTTGGATGAACCAATAGTATAAAAGTAGGAAAAATGGATGGTTAGGTTTCACCACAAGTACCATAAATCTAAACCATTGGATCACACCTTTGATATTTCATTTGAATTTTCCCACCCCTTCACACATTCATCATCTTTCTTGTTAAAAAGTTGCAGCAAACTTCATTGTTCTTCATTTGAAGTTTCGGCCACCATCCACCATTTCCATTCCTTATAGTTTTCTTTCCATTTTTGATAGAAATAGGTAGATTCCATCAACCTAAACACTTATCTAACCATAGAATTGAAGAAAAAACTTGAAAAAGTAACAATTTAATTCAAAGAAGATTTTGAAGAATTTTTGGTAAGTTATTAGTTTTTTATTTCTTTTGATTCAATGATGTTTATATGATGTTCCTTGATATTATTTAGTGATCAAAACATATTTTGTATAGTTAGAATTCAAAAGAATGGATTGAAACCCTAATAGGAAGAACTTTGACTCAAAGTATGATTTTGATGATGATCAAATATTGTTTATTTGATGTGTATAACATGAATTGATGGTGGAATGATTGAAACAAATTGATTTGGAATGGAAACTAGCTAGGCCGAAGCTTAAGGTGATTAGGGTTTGGTTTGTACTTTGTTGTTTTATGTGTTTAAATGATGGAATGAAGTGTATTTGATATGAATATGATGAATTAATGGTCAAATGTTGGAAAGAAATTCATTTGGAAATGAAGTTACTTTGGCCGAATGTGATGAACTAGGATGGTGAATTGTGTTTTGATGTTTGTTAGGTTTAAATGCTTAAATGTTATACATTTGATGTTTATATATGTTAATTGATGGAATATCATTGAAAAATGGATGAAAGGAATGAATTTTGCTTAAGTTGGACAAAATTGAGTTTACTAGTTTAAGGTGTTAGGTTAATGTGATTAGTAAAGTTAAGTTTGAATATGAATAAGTGTTGAAAATGATAGAAATGTATGGGTTTAAATGTATGAAAGATGATTGATTTAGGTACTTTGGAAATAATCTTATATATGGTGTATGTTTGGTATAGGATACTAAGTTAAGTGTATATGAGTTTGTAAAGTGATATGTATGTGATGCATATGTATAATGTGGGCTAATAGTGATGATAGAATGGGCTTATAGCATAAAGGATTGATAAATGTGTAAAAAGTGCAAAGTATGCTTAGTAGTGCATACAGTATATGCCTTATTGAATTTGATGTGTTTTTGTGCAAATGATATGTTTTGTAATGATTTTATACCTTACCGGAGCGTTATATGTGATAATAGGTGAACCGTCGAATACTCCTGCTCAGAGTGTTGAGCGGCGGGCCGACTAGGGCTCGAGATCAGTGGTTTTGGGAAATAAGTGTTTTGAAGTGATAGAGGTGAGTCCTTATGTATAATCATGCATGATTTGCATCATATATGTCATATTATTTCATTTGAGCTTTAAAAATGAAGTTTGATACCTAAAATTACGTAAAGTGTAAATTGGCCCGTAAATAAGCCCACCGAAACGACCTAAACTGACCTAAATTTTGACTGGCCATAAAATGAAAACCAGAAAGCCAATTGGGCCACCACTTGGCCCAATCATCTAGTCTCGACCTAAGTTTCGAAACGGTACCTCATGGCCCACCTAATTCTTTTGGTAACATAGTTAACCAGAAACTACTCAAAAATCCCAAAACGGACCCGTAATTTGGAAGCCAGTTGCGACAGTGCAACTGGGCCCCGCCAGGCCAATTTTTGACAATTTTTAAATTTACTCTATTACTCTTCATATATGTATATATGATTGTTCTATTGCTATATGAAGTATAAATATGCCATATTTACTGTTATTTGAAGGCACACTCATATGATATTAGAACAATGCTATTTCGGTGGTATAGCGGGTAAATTCCATTGACTGTGTGCACACTGTGTTTTATGGACCCTTACTAGAAAGGAATATTATATTCTCTAGTCGTAAAGAAAATATCCCATATGTAGTTAATGTAATTGTGGGACCCCTACTAGGGAGGGATGTTATATTCCCTAGTGCACTTTATGATAGTGTTGAGTACTGAATTTCAGAAAATTACCTAGTCCTATTATATCATATGTGTGCTATCTTGTACATTGGTTACTTAAATGACTTTTATATTGATATTTATAAAGATACTTGTTTTATTATTCATTTGCTATCTTATATTGAATTCTTCAGGCCATATATGGGCACTTACATTTTCATGAGCATTTACTGCATTTTTATACATTTGAATTCACTGAGCATTTTTATACTCATTCCCCTAATGGTTTTTAATTTTCGGGGCTGCAGTGAGGCACGCTTTCCATTGGCATCTCCTACTCCTGCCTTGGAAGTTTCTAGTGATCATGTAAATGTCCAACTTCAAAAGAAAATGTAAATATCGTACATAATATAGGTTCCATGGTACTGTATATTAAGGAGTGGCACATAGATATATGTATAAGTTTGCACCTTTATAGTTTTGCATACTGATGATATTATGGATGTATATGATATGCTATGTATGGAAATGACTGGATGTATAGATATATGTATATATTGAGTTGTTATTGGAGATCCAGAGGGATCATTGACTTGAGAGTGATTGTGGATGATTATTAGAAGTGATGTGTGCTTGTCTTATTTTTGGGCATAGTCATATTTAAGAGGAGATGCTACCGAATTTTTTGCAGCATTTTTGAGCTAATTAAGTTGTTTATATGAATTGCATGCCATATAGTATAGTTAATTGGGTTTTTCGAGGTACTGGTAGCTTGTGCAACACCCGTACCTTAGGACTGTCGCGGCTCCCAGGTTGGGTCGTGACAGTGGAGGTACTTTCAACCTGTTGCTCCACCTCAATATCCTCTTCCCTGACTTCTGATGCTCCCCTCAAAACAAAGTTCCCATCCCAGTTTTTAACAACAATAGAGATCTTAAACAGCGTGTGCATACCTAGGAACTTTTGATCATTGTGTGGGTTAGATAGAGGTCAGAAAGGGGTGGTTTTAGGTTGGAACCTACGGTGAGGAACAGTAATATCGCAGGCGATTTTGGTTATAAGATGACCTACCACAATATCACTGGTTTTATTTTTCGATAAGGAATAAAAATGATCGATAAGTCACCGTCCCAAAACAATTTTCTTATCGTTTTCAATACACCATAGAAGAAAAAACTTAGACTTGAGCAATGCATTATAACTAGTGCCTCGTGCATTAATGGTGTACGTCATTATTTGATAGATAATTTTTAGGACGGGGCTTCGAATATTAGTTGATTTGGAGACCTTAAGATTAAAAGGGGCATTTAGTTCGGTGATTTGGTGCCAAAAAGAGTCCGAATCAAATTCATCAGGGTAATTATTTAGCCCTTTCTCAGTGAAACCTAAAATCTGACCTAAATTATGAGTATGAAGTGTATAATGTAGGCCAAGAAGTTTGAATTTCATCTCTCCATATAAGGAACCCCTAGTAATGTTAACAGATAATGTGGAGAAAAATGGGTAACATTAAATGTCAACCATTGTTAGCCAATTTACATTTTGGAGTTTCTCCCTAATTTGGTCTCTTAACCTAGGTCTCCTAAGGCTATCCAGTCAATATACCCTGAGGGGAGAACAGTTCTTATCAAGGTAAGAATGTCGTAGTGCTTTTTCTCCTCCTCGATGAGTGAATGAACTAGCACCTCGCTCTTTGTCGGATTCCATTGCTCCCAAATCCAAATATTTTGAGCTGGTTAAGGTTGGGATTGAGCAACCTTCTCCTTTCCCTTTTGGGTAGGTCTAAGAGGAGATTAGGACTTTGTATCAGAAGATTTAGAGGGAGAGGAATATGATTTTTCCATTCTAGGTCACTTAGAGGAATGCCCAATCTAGCTTGCATACAACTTAAATCTCTTAGGGGCTATTGATTTTGTGAAGAATGAAAGAAAAAAAAAAGAGTTATTTTAGCCAAAATAGCAAAAACACAAGTAGGAGTGAGAGAATTTTGAGAGAAAAAGGTTTTAGTTTTAGGAAAAATGTAATTAAAAAGTTGTAAGAGGGAACTTAAATCTAACACATTACGACCGCTACTTTCAAGTCGCAGCTGCAACTAAGAGAGGCAAAAAGATTGGGGTACTCTATCGCTGTCGTTACTTATTAGTCGTGGCTACGACTAAGAGGCCGTTACCAATTTTGTTGTGGCCACGAGTTTGAGAGGAGAGAAAACTAAAAAGAATATTCAGATTCGTGGGAGCTACAATAGAATCGCGGCCACGATTTTGGAAAGTGCATTATAGGCACTTAAAACCTAGAATAGTGGGTGCTACTTTAGCTATAGCAAGCGTGACAAACCAAAAACTTGAAAAAAATTAAAAGCACAAAAAGCATCAATCAAACAGATTTCGAAGCAATTTATCAATCTTACTAACATTTAATATACCTAGTTCTTTTTTAATATGATTCATTCTTTCTTCATTTAAGGACTTAGTAAAAATATCAATAAGTTGATCATTTGAAGCAACAAATTCCAAAGCAACATTATGATTCAAAACATTATCTCTAAGAAAATGATGTTTAATGTCTATATATTTGCTTTTAGAATGCTGAACAAGATTCTTAGACAAATTGATGGCACTAGTATTGTCATACTTGATAGGAATTTTGTCTAGATGTACACTTAAGTCATTGATTTGTTGTTTCATCTATAAAACTTGTGCACAACAATAAGTGGTAACCACATATTCGACTTTCACGATGGACAAACCATTGAATTTTGGTTCTTGCTAAACCAAGAAGCAAGACAATTTCCTAAGAATTGACAAGTACCAGAGGTACTATTCCTATCCAAGAAACTACCGACAAAATTTGCATTGGAATAGCTGATCAAATTAAAATGCATGTTCTTAGGATACCAAAGTCCTAAAAGCTGAGTACCAATCAAATATTTCAATATTCTTTTGACCGCATGCAAATTAGACTATTTACTACAAGATTGAAAATGTACACAAAAGCATGCGACAAACATAATATCAAGCCTACTAGTAGTCAAGTAAAGTAAACTACCAATCATACCTCTATATTTCTTCTCTTCAATTGGTTTGCCATGTTCATCTTTGTTAAGCTTGATAGTGGAGCTTATAGGTGTTCTACTAGCTTTGGCTCCATCCATTCAATCCTCTTGAGAAGATCTTAGGTATATTTTGATTGGTTGATGAAGATTCCTTTCTAATATTGTTTAATTTGAAGACCAAAGAAGTACTTCAATTTTCCCATCTTTCAAACTCACTTTGCATGCATGAGGAGAATTCCTTGTACAAAATCTCATTAGTAGCACCAAAAATTATATCATCCACATAAATTTGTACAATCAACATGTTATGCTTGTCCTTTTTAATAAAAATAGTTGTTTCAACTTTGCATTTTAAAAAACCATTGTTTATCAAAAACGTACTTAATCTATCATACAAAGCTCTAGGAGCTTTCTTAAGATCATAAAGTACTTTTTGAAGTTTGTAAACATGATTTGGAAAATCAAATTGTTCAAAATCGAGAGATTGTTCAACCTATACCTCATTTTCAATAAAACTATTTAAAAATGTACTTTTCACATCCATTTAATACAACTTAAAATTTATATGACATGCAAATATAAGAAGCATCCTAATGGCCACTAGTCTTGCTACGGGTGCAAAGGTCTTATCATAATCTATTCCTTCCTCTTAATTGTACCCTTTTGCCACTAACCTAGCCTTGTTTCTAGTGATGAAACCAACCTCATCTAGTTTGTTTCTATAAACCCATTTGATGCCTATGATTGGATGGTGTCACACCCCAACACCACCGGTATGACGGTCTTAGGGAAAGGATAGGCATAAGGCCACCATAAACTCATAGAACCCATAACTAAACCTGTATCATACATAACAGCATACACTTATCCAATGCAAAACATCATATCTCATAAATCATAATTATATATCATGACATCTTCACTTGTTCCCTACCGATCAAAAGATAGTTCTAACATCAATATGGAATAAATGGGAGTCTACAAATGCCATCCATGGCAACAAAAATCAAAACTATTCCATATCTATCTACGGAGCTCTAAGAGAATACTTCTCGATAGACATGATTATATATATACATAACAAAATAATATCTAAAATAATTACATCCAAGATTCTTGTGAAGAAGAAGTCAAGAAGCTCTATCCTCTGGATTAGCTCTCTCTTGAGCTACACTAGCACCTGAAACCAAAGAAGAGGGGTGAGCCTTCAACTCAATAAGATATGAACAACATAAACGTTTTAGGTTAACCAAGAATATGAGTATCAAATCAGGAATATATACATATACATATACTTGGGCATGAAAGAATCTTAAGCTTATACTTGAAAAAGAACATGAGTGCTTACAACAAAAAGCTCTATCAAATCATATCATAAATTAAATCATGGTTCTCATTTATAACATAAGAATGCTTGCAAAGGGTGGCATTATCAAATCACATATAAGATAGAACTAATATCATATCATAACGTATCAGTAGCCTTGCTACCTTAACGTAATACATATGCTTGCGCAGACATATGCTTAGAGCTCGTGGCCTCCTCTAGATGGAACACTGATAAAAACCATATCAGCTGGGCTCCTATTGTGCACATGGACCAATGAATTTACTCTCATTGGGAAAAATATTCTATACATATATATATCAAAGGATCATTATAATAAGGTATTCTCAAAAATTCAAATTGGTCAAGAGACCATTTAACAATCTTATCAAAGGTTCGTTCATGATCTTGGTCCAAGAAAAAAAAATAACCAAGTCATTCTTATATATATTAAGTGATTACATTAAGGAGGTTATCAAGTAAGAATTTCATATCGTAAAGAACATATATGAATATTTAATAATTCATCTCATAAGGAGAAAACATACATTTATGTAATTCATAACTTACCTCTTAGCAAAACTTTATGCAATTAAGCTCAACACTTGATTAAATGAAAATCCTCATCAATTCCTTGAATTGTCCAAGCCTAATCAAAATCTCCAAATTTTATAAATTAAGGTTTCCTTAATTAATAATATATGATATGGTTTCTTATAATTTTAACCATCTTAGAGTCTCTATTATTGTTTCCTAACCTCAATTTAATTCATCTCTTAAATAAAATTTGAAAATTAAGAACATAATTACTATTCATGTCACTATTCATCAAAATTTATAAATTCTTGTGTCTTCCATATTAACCATAATTAATATCCTTAAATGCTCATAATAGGTTCTATATAACTCATAAATAACTATTTTAACTACCAAAAATCTTAATCTAAAAAGAAAATGAAGTTTGGAGAAAATTACCTTATTTTTTCAAAATGATTTCTTGAAGGATCTTGACTTGAAAATGATGATTGAAGCCTTTGAATGTATCAATTTAATGATTTAATGTATTAATTCTGAGTATTAATGTATTATAAAATAAATGGAACAAATTGGAGAGAGATAGGAGAAGAATTGAAGAAGAAAGAAAAAAAAGAGAAGAAGTTATCGTGAATGCAAAAATGACTACTGCTTCTCTTTTAAATAGGCTACTACCTCACTTAAATCCTTCCTCACCAAATTCTTCCTCGCCAATCCTTCCTCGCCAAATTCTTCCTCTCCAATCCTTCCTTGCTAAATTCTTCCTCACCAAATTCTTCCTCGGCAGCTCTCACTAATCCAGCTCGATTTTAAGCTAAAGAACTTCAATTGCCTAGCTTTTTATTACCACTTAAACTAGACAACTGATGTTATCACATTCAAAATTCAGCTAAAAAGGTGTCCAACTCGATTTATGGTGAATTTTCAAAATTGGACCTGCTTCACTGTGTTTTCCATTTTGGCAAGCTGGAGTTCTGCCTTGCCAGCTCGCACTAAAATTGCTTGCTTGCGAGCTAGAGAAGTTCAAATGCCTCGATTCTTTTTCCCAGTTAAATTAGACACATAGGGATACAATGTTTTTGTTTATCATACAATGTTTTTGTTTATCTCTCCAGCTTGATCAGCCTCTATCCACCTCAAAATCGAGGAGTTATCTCATACTATCTATTTCTATTGAGCTGAAAAACCTTCCTCGTCAACTCACATTAAACCAGCTCGCAAATGAGCCACAGAAATCCAAACTCCTCAATTCTTTATTTTTTTCACTTAAAATCACTTAGAAGTCCAACATATCCAAAATTCAGATCAAAAGAAGATATACACAATTTATGGTGAATTTCTAAATTTCACCCTGACTTTCCTCTTTGAGTACTATCCAAGTAGGTCTGATTCAATTAACTCTCTCTTAAGATAAAATTCTCTAATCTCCTTAAAATTTTACAACCATATATATAACACATAAAGGAACATTTTTCATGTTTACACTTTTGACTCACTCATCCTCTAACATTCTCAAAATAAACAAACAATCTCAGACTTTCTGCAAGAAATAGCGAACTAGATAAGTTCTGATCGAGGAAGCATATCTCCTCACACACACAAAATTTTACAAAATGGTTTTACAGAATTAAAGATAAGATATAAATCTACAACTTTTATATACTTTTCCAAATTATTTCTTTAAGATCATCAAAACTGACTCAATAGATTTTCCCAAACACATATTCTGAAATTCTCAAAATACTAATCTATCCACAATCATCTCAACAAACATACATAAAAAAAATTTAACAGGTATTACATTCTCCTCCCCTTAAATAAATTTGTTCTTAAATTTAAAGAACTTACCTTAAACTTGAAATAGGTGGGGATACTTGTCTCGCATAGCTTGCTCACTTTCCCAAGTGCACTCTTCCATTACTTGATTCTTCCATAAGACCTTAACTTTTTCTATCTCTTTGTTCCTTAACTTTTTGATCATTTCATCAACAATTGCCACAGGAACCTCTTCATAAGTCAAGTCTTGCTGAAAATCTACTACTTGAGTTTGCAACATATGAGAAAAATCTGCCACATAATTTCAAAGCATTGACACATGGAATACTCGATGCACACTGTCCAAATTTGGTGGCAAGGCTAACCTATATGAAACTGTCACGACCTATCTCGGGAGTCGTGACGGTCCTAGGTTACGGGTGATGTATAGGCGACCAGTACCACGTAGAACCCAATAAACTATCTATATGTCATGCATCCAACAAATATCATTCAAAATAACTATAAAATGCTGAAGAAAATTCGACAGCATTTCCTCTAAAATTAGACTATGCCTAAGAAATCAAAACTCACAAATAGCACTTCTATAATATTCAATCTCATCTCAAACATCATGATCCCTCTGGATCGCCAATCAATTTCAATATCATCATCTATCTTCAAAATCAATATATTTAAATAACATACATTTCCAACATATATAATAACTCAAACATTAATTATAATCAATAATATATATATATATGCAAACTTAAAATTATCTACATGCCACAAACTATTTACAGTACCATGGAACTATTCTAAGTACTTTCTATTACATTACTTTAAAGTTGAAATTATACATGCACTATATCTCCAAGGTAGAAGAAAAAGATGCCAAGGATAAGCGATCCTCACCGAAGACCTGAAAAATAACAAACACTAAAGAGATGAGTATAAAAATACTCAGTGAGTTCAAAAGCATAAGAATGCAGTAAATGCATTATGAATAAAGTTAATACCATTTTAGTATTGATATATTTATATATATATATATATAACTATAGCATATGAGTAATAGAATTACTATCTGACATAATAACAATATATATTAACCATGTATATTATCACAGGTAGCACATATATGATATCACAGGATTTGAGTTACTTAAACTTTAAACACAGCACTATCATAAAGTGCATAATACTAGAGAATACAACATCCCTCCCTAGCAAGGGTACCTTAAATACATGACATACATAAGGATATATTCCTTACGACTAGAGAATACATCGTCCCTCTCTAGTAAGGGTACCTTAACTCAGTGTGCACACAGCCGATGGATTTACCCGTTATACCATCGGAAAATAGCCCTGAACTAATATCATATAAATGTGCCTCCAATACAGTAAATATAGCATAAATATATCTTATATGGCAATAAAACATCAATATATGCATATATAAAGAGAAATAGGGTCAGAAAGTATTTTACCAAAAATTGGCCCGCCGGGCCCAGTTGCGCTGTCGCAACTGGCTATGAAATTACGGGTCCGTTTTGGGATTTTTAGGTAGTTTCTGGTTAACTAGGTTACCAAAGGATTTAGAAGGCCTATGAGGTATCATTTTAAAGTTTAGGTTGGGCCTAGAAGATTGGGCCAAGTGGTGGCCCAATTGGTTTTCTGGTTTTGGTTTTATGGACATTTGAATTACAGGTCAGTTTTAGTGTTTGCGGCGGATGTTTTTACGGCCAATTGGGACTTTCTTCACTTTAAGCTATAAAATTGCATATATATTATATATAGCATATGAAAAGATAATAAACATGCAAATCATGCAAAGTTATGCTAAAGAACTCACCTATATCTCCAAAAGAAGTAAAAGCTCCAAAATGACTTCGAGCTCTACTCGGCCCGACGATCCGTACTCATAGTAGCAGTTTCCGACGGATCACCTATACATACACACATCACTCCGATAAGCCACAAATCATTACAAAACATATCAAATACATTGAAATACACTCAATGCACACAATAAACCAAGCATGCATCACTAAATATACAAAGCGCTATACTTAGGTAATTTTCCATTCTAACCTTTAATTACTCCAAATTCACTTTAAAACTCACACATTGCTTTACCTTTTCATGCTTATACATATTCAACCTTAATCATATATTATACATTAGTTTCATACCTTAATCCTATAAACTTTCACTTAACCAAAGTTTACAATTTCCAACCTAATGATCATTTTATCAATGCCATTC